>VMBQ01008248.1:20021-38319 GCA_007657795.1 Dreissena rostriformis
CCTGGAATAATGACTTCATTTCGTCAACAAATGACGTCAAAAATGACGTCATTTCAATGTATTGAGGCACGCCACGTTAGAGAGGGTCACTTTTCAGCAAAAGGGAAATTATAATTAATTATTTTCTTGAAAAAGGGGCATTAAAGAAACAGAAAATGTGTTCATGTCAGTGTAAGATCGTTTGTTATTTCACGAGTGATCATAGAAATAATATTTTCAAGAGTGGCGCAGCCACGAGTGAAAATATTATTTTTCTATGATCACGAGTGAAATAACAAACGATCTTACACTGACATGAACAAATTTTCTGTTTCTTTTATGCCCCTTTTTCAAGAAAATAATTAATTATAATTTCCCTTTCGCTGAAAAGTGACCCTCTCTCCCGTGGCGTGCCTCAATACATTGAAATGACGTCATTCTTGACGTCATTTGTTGACGAAATGAAGTCATTATTCCAGGGAAATGCTTCAGTTAAACTCTTTTACAATGTAAATAAACAGTAAAAAAAAGCATAAAATTAAAAGAAAATATGTTGGATTCGGTGGATAATCGATTTTATTTTACTCGTGATCATAGAAAAACATATAAACAAAGATATAAACAAGGGAAGTACATCTTGATATGATAATCTAAAAATAGAAAAAGAAATTCTGAAAATTTGTTCTTTTCACCGGTGAAAAGAACATTTTTGTTCTTTTCACTGCTGTTATTTCACTGCAGAAATGTCATATTTTATCATTAGGTATAAAAGAAATTATGATACCCTATGTCTGGCATCATGCTTGGTCAAGTTTTAGCTTTTTACTATTCCAGAGTTCATATTTTTTATGAATCTTGATGAAACTTTGTCAGATTGTTTATCTTGACATTTTATAGGCTGAGTTGGATGTCGTGTGTGTCCCAAAACAAGGTCACCAGGTCAAATCTTAAGAAAAAAACACTTGCAAACACTCTAGAGGCCACATTTAAATTCAATATTGATGAAATATGCTCATAATGTTTATTTTGAGAGTTCTAGACCAACTCTGGGTCATAGGCGTCCAAAAAATGGGCCATTAGGTCAAATCTTAGAAAAACCTTGTTTCCACTCTGGTGACCACATTTTCAACTCAATGTTTATGAAACTTGGTCAGAATGTTCATGTTAACAATATCTAACCCAAGTTTGAATCTGGGTATGGTGCGTCCAAAAAACTAAATCACCAGGTCAAATGTGTAAAAAAACTTTACCACTCCAGATTCCATATATATGGCTGAGTGTTGATAAAACGTGGTCAGAATTAATATCTTGCCAATATGAAAGCCATCTTGGTCAAATGGGTTCAAAAACTAGATCACCAGGTCGATTCTTTAACAATTGGTGTCAGTAAACTCAAGTAAAAACTTAAGGGCCATCTTGCTAGTCTTGATAGCCTCTGTGGAATGCTCTGGGTGAGCTTTTGGAACCGCCTTTTATTAATTGTGTGTTGCCAGTGGTGTGTCAACTTTCCATTAATACAACATCTTTTCCTTAACCCATGAGAACTACAAAAAAGTCTGTTTTCTGTAACGTGTTGAAAAAAAAGGGTTGTTACGCTGTTTTTGTGAAAGCTAAATAAGCTAAGCTGCTTTTCCGTTTTTTCATCCTTAGAAAAGATCTACTTGAATGGAAGTCATAGATCTTGGCACTTGTCTTAAATATCAAAGATGTAAAGACAAATTTAAGGTACAAATGTTTAGCCCACACCAAATGTATTACTCTAGGGGCGCGTCCTGTGTCTATGACGCAGTAAAATTGGGAAAACTCATTGTACGATGAAGTATGAGCATTTTTGACAATGCATACAAAATCTAGAATGGTTATTTTTACGATGCCGTATCTGTCATGTAAGCATTCTACAAAAAACTTTTTCATTGGCTTACAAACCCGCTGGTGCTTTTATGAAAGAAATGAGTGTTTTTAGCTGATCTATTTTTTGAAAAAAAAAATATGAGCTATTGTCATCACCTGAGCGTCAGCGTCAGCGTCCGGTTAAGTTTTGTGTTTAGGCCCACTTTTCTCATAAAGTATCAAAGCTATTGAATTCAAACTTGGTACACTTACTAACTTTCATGAGGGGACTGGACAGGCAAAGTTTGATAACTCTGGCTGGCATTTTGACAGAATTATGTGCCCTTTTTATACTTAGAAAATTGAAAATTTGGTTAAGTTTTGTGTTTAGGTCCACTTTATTCCTAAAGTATCAAAGCTATTGCTTTTCATACTTGCAACACTTACTAACTGTCATAAGGGGACTGTGCAGGCAAAGTAATGTAACTCTGACAGGCATTTTGACAGAATTATGGCCCCTTTTATACTTTGAAAATTTGGGTTTAGTTTTGTGTTTTGGTCCAGTTTACTCCTAAAGTATCATAGCTATTGCTTTCAGACTTGGAATACTTGCTAACTATCATAAGGGTTTTTTGCAGGCAAAGTTATGTAACTCTGACTGGCATTTTGACAGAATTATGGCCCNTTTTTTTACATTTTTAAAAGATAATGTAATAAATGACCACACCCCCACAATTTTGCTAAAATTGCCATAACTTCTTTATTTATGATCAGATTTGATTCATATTTTGACAAATAGATGAGCGCCTTGAGCGGTCTGCACCCGCTAGGTGGTGCTCTTTTCTTTTTATACCTAAATTACCATTGGTAATGGGGGCTATATAGGAGTCACTTTGTCGGTCTGTCTGTCGGTCTGTCTGTCCTGAAAATTCATCTGATCTTCACCAAACTTGGTCAGAAGTTGTATATAGATGATGTCTAGGCCAAGTTTGAATATGGGTCATGCCGGGTCAAAAACTAGGTCACAGGGTCACTTAGTGTGTTTTAAACCGAAAGTTTGTCTGGACCATAACTATGTCATTTATTGTTAGATTTCAAAATCATTTGGTACATTTGTTCACCATCATTGGACGGTGTGTCGCGCGAAAAAATTACGTTGGTATCTCCAAGGTCAAGTTCACACTTTGAGTTCAAAGGTCAAATGCTTGTCCGGGCCATACAGTACAGCCCATGCGGAAACAACAAAGTCCATGGCTACGCCGCAGCCAGAATGGTTAGTACTCGACGGCCGCATGCGGCATATCGCCGAGGCACTCGGTATCGATCCGCGCAACGACACCAAGTCTGTATTAACCTCGTGTACTTTCGCGGAATAAATCTGCTGCATACGTACGCGGCGGATCAAGTGAAAAGATAAATATGTGACCCCATCATATTCCTTGTTAGATTCTGGGATGCAACTATATTGTAAAACATTTTAATTATATTGAACAAATAAACTGAAAATACTATTACCTTGCAATTTAATAGCTTGTAATAATCCAACAAAACACTGTGCCTTTATTTACTATAAATGTGTTTTAAGAATTTCGTAAACACATGTGTTAGGAACTGTACAAGAAGTTGGCANTATATGTTGCGGGGGATATCAATTCTACGAATTTGCTTGTTTTAAATGCTTTGGGGTTTCTTTGGGCCAAGAAGGTTACTATCGGGTTTTTTTACTTAACCCACCAGACATTAGAGCTGGTCATCATAGTACAAATGTTTTTTTTTTAAATTTCAGAGTTGTTATATCCAATTCTGCACTCAGCATTCAATTATCCACCCATGTTCTTTCCAGGTCACCTTTCCAAATCAATAAAATTTCAAAATATTTAAGGTCATTCCTGGAAAACAATTTCCCCAGAAAAGTTTACAAATTAGCGAAAGAGCATTTAATAATACTCCTGTCCATGATATGTGTGTATTTGTGCTTAAATGATCATCATATAGAAACAATGTGCTGCATGCAACAATAATGCCACTCGATTCAAGGTCAAAGTCAAAGTGGACATGAAATGTTCACATATTCTTTATATATTTGTATTATGGGAGTTCATGTCCATGTCCAATCAATAAAATTGTCTTGCATTATGAGATTTTAAAAATAGATTGACACTGCTAATCATCATATCAAACCACAGTGAAACATGAAAAAATATTTTAGGTCAGGGTCACAGTGTACAATTGGAAATTGTGATTAGTCCGTTTATGGATATAGTGGAAGTACATTTCAGTGTGCTGCCAATAACTTTTTTTTATAAGTAATGGGAATTTTAAATAAATTTGCACATCATACAAAGATGGCGTGTAGGGTGCAAAACCATGTTGTTAGCTTCAATGTGAAGGTTCCCATGGGTTCTTGAAGTTTGTGCATAGTGAAAGTAGATATTTGATAGATTGCCCTGTCTGTTTAAAATGGGGCATGATGGTATTCCAAAATAAATGGGCAAAATCATCATATCAAGGTGACATGCTGTAAGCACCTACTGCGTCGCTTGCTTAAAGGTTAATGTCACTATTGTACACACTTTGGAAGCTGCAACAGAGTGGTACATTGATGCTGTGTTAAATGTGAAGTTGTTGCAAAACGTTGCTGAATATCCCACCAATAATGTGCAGCATCTGTGAAATTATTATTTTTTGTCTTTGTTTTAGAGATGCCAGGGATGTTAATGAGAAGATAGACATCGGTCTGTTAACAAAACAAAACAACGAGTTACAAAAAAAGTAAGTTTTCAATTGCATGCTTTATAGATTGCAAACTTTTCATGTCCCCGCCATGATAATGGCAGAATAGCATAAAGTGTTACCCCTGACCGTGAGTTTGCATGTTTGTGTGTGTGTATTAGTGTGGGACATTTTGTGTCCTGCTAATAACTTTGTTGTACATTATGGGATTCTGAAATTAATTATGCCACTAATGATTATCATATCAAAACAACGTGTTGTTAGTTACAACCATGTCACTTGCTACAAGGTCACAGTGGACACTTGGAGCTTCTGCTGCATTCCATATAGTAAAGTACATGCTCATTTCTGGCTCATTACTATGTTGTTCATGTTGGAAATTCAAAATCAAGTTGCACAAATGATTGCCATATCAAGACGACGTGTTGCATGCAATGGACAACCATGTCGCATACTACAAAATAAATTGGCACAAATGATCATCATATCTAGACGACCTGTTGGATGCAATAACATGTCACTTGCTTCAAGGTCAAGGTCATAGTGGACAAAGTTTTTGGTATTTCTAATATGTATGTAATGCAGTACATTCTGGTATCTTGCCCATAACTTTGTTGTGCATGAGACTTCAAAATGAATTGGCACATATGATAATCTTACTAAGACATTGTTTTCCATGCAACAGCCATGGTGATGCACAAACGCTCACAATATCTGGACAAAATGTCAGGTGAAACAACCATATCAGTTTCTTCAAGGTCATGGTCACAGTGGACACTTGAAGTTTGTTCATAGTCCTTAGACAGTATTAGTGAAAGTAGATGTTCATGTTACTGTCAATTCCATTTTTTTGCTAACCTGCGCACAACGCTGTTACCGCATTTATTTCCAATCTTCATGAACCTTCCAAAAAAACATCTCAATGAGTTTGAAACTGGGTTACTTTAGGTAAAAAACAAGCTCACTTGTTTAAATTGAATAAAAAGCTTGTTTACACTTTAGAACTTCCATTTTTTGTCAGATGTATATGAAAGTTGGTCATAACATTTATTCCATTTATATCTCGGCCTAGTTAAAAAATGGGCACAGTCTATAGAAAAATATGGCCAAGATGGGGTTGCAGCTGTTTTCTTTAATATGGATCTAGTGAAAACTTGTGAACACTCTAAGAGGTCACATAACATTGTTGGACCAATCATCATGAAACTTAATCAGAACTGGGTTACTTAGGCAATAGTTTTAATATAATTGAAAGAAAAAGGTTGTTTACACTTTAGAAGTCACATGTTTTGTTCTATCTTCATGACACTTTGTAAGAACATTTATTCTAATGATATATTAGCTTTGAAGAAAATAGTTCTGGTCCTTAACAAAAATATGCCCCCACCCCACCCCCACAGGCGGTGGGGCAGTTGTCCTTATACGGCAATAAAGAAACCTTGTCAACACACTAGAAGACACATTTTTGTCAGATCCCACTTTATTTTACCAGTGCGTATCAATTGTATCAAACAGCTATTACCAGAAGCTAGCAATACACTGATTATAGTACCAGTATAAAAATGAATATTTCAAACCCAATTAAATCCAGTTTCATGTCAGTGTGTTGTCACACAAATATTTATGTTACCAGTCAGTCAGTTTGTCATCAGTTTGTTTGGGTAGGAATTCAACTTAGTAATAACATTTTAATAGTAACAATTATTTAGTGAATATGATGATTTAATCGATAATATCTTCAATTGTGTTAGACTGTTTTCCAAAATTGCTTGTGCATAATTATCATATGTTATTTTTTTACAGAAATGCACAGATTGATCAGCTTCAAAATGAAAAAAGAGATATGAAGTCGCAAATTAAGCAAATGGAAGAAAATAACAATGTGCTTACAATGAGGCATACTGAAGCCTGTGCAAATCTGAAGGAAGCCTGTGCAAATCTGAAGAAAAAAAACGAAGATTGTGAAGCACTAATTGAGACAAGAAATGAACACCTAAAACTTCTTCTGCATTATGAAAATGCGCTGAAGAAGAATGAAGAATCCCTTGAAGAAAGAGATAGAACAATTAGGACACTGGGAACTGATTTGGAGAAGTTAAACAAAGAGTACAATGACGTGAAAAGCAGGCATGTATGCATGATATGAATATAGTATATGTAGTATAATTAGTGGTATTAAAATAGTGTAACTTCTTATCACAAGTTAACACGTTAAGCTTATCTAAATGACATGCGCTTGACTTATGATAAAACGTGTTAGCTTGTCGCGGCCTCAGTGTCAAAAGTAAGAAGAACATTTACCGTTAAATCATTAATATTTGTGGGACCGTTTTGCGAATTTCAGCTTATGACGGAAAATTATTCCAAATGTTTATTGTTTTTAGACCAAATTAACGTACCCATGAAGGATATTAAATCCAATGTTATCCATCTACACATCTTGCGTTTGTTTTGCAATCAAGATATATCCAGTATTACACAAATAGAGCTACATTACACTGTGACCTTTTTTACATTTGACATTTTCTGTAAAGCGCGTATGCAGTAATGCTAAATCAATACCGTCATCTTCATTAAGGTATTATAGTAAGGATGATTGCTAATTGTTAATATCTGTCATTCCTAGTATGTGTATTGTGGTTTTCAGGGATGTTGTATTGTATTCAGCCAACAAGGGGCGGATTAAAAAAAAACAACATTTGCTATAATAAGATGACGATGTGTGATCAACGCCTGATTAAAATAGTCTATGTGGTTCTATTAAATAGAAATAAACATAAGCAAAGTAATTTTCTGTCAATAATGTTGTTTGATTGAAAATAACAATAATCGCACCTGTTCTAATTCAGGCTAATTAAGGTGAGATTCACATATTTGCTTAAAAAACTTGGCAACTGTCAATCTGTCCTCCTAACTCTTTAACGATCACTTTATAACAATGGACCAGCTAATTGTCATGTAAGAAAAGGGCTTGGTGATTTTCTACCAAAATAAACAAAAATTAGTTTAAATCGTTAATAAACATAACTGTCTGGCGGCGGGTCATTATTAAAATGTACACAGTTGGTAAAAACCCATTGTATTTTTTTTTAAATAATTATGTGCAATTATCCCTGGGTGGTCATCTATTAACTTTCTTCTTCTTCATCATTTCATTGATTGAAACCATGGACCAAGTCAGTTGGGGCGTGTTAGCTCACCTGAGCATACAGTGCTCATTGGGAGCTTTTATGGCACAGTGTTGTCCATCATCCGTCACTCCGTGCTTTCGTCCATTCGTTTACTTGTTGCTTCGAAAGACTACGTTTCCTGAATTGAAGGGCATTTTTTTTTTATAAAACTTCACAGGACTGATCCTTTTGTGACTCCCTTTGAAAGTTGTTTAAAATGTTTCGGTCCAGTGCATATGTAGGTCACTAGAGCTAAAACAGATTTTAAAAATCAAAACTTTAAAACTCCTCTCTGAAACTATAAGGGTATTGGCTTTAATATTTGGTTCATAAAATCGTATTGCAGTCCTCTACTGAGTTTCCTCGAGCATGGCTCTGGGGTCAAAACTGACCACACCCCATGGATAACATGATTTAAACAGACAACTCACTATTAAAATCTTCTATGAAACGGCAAGGGTTTAGTATTTGGGTCAAAACATCCTATGGTGGTCCTCTACACTGTTTGTTCAAATCATGCTCCTGGGGTTAAAAGTAGCTAGCCCTATGGGCTTCTTGTTTGCTTATGTGTAACTTGAAAGATGTTGTCATCTGCAACATCAAGGCCAAAAGAGTTTTTATTTGGCATGTACATGTAACATGTTTGAGTGCTCCTCTACTATTTTTTTTAATCATGCCCTTCGGTCAAAACGTTCCAAATTATTTATAAACCCTTGTATAATATATATTGTTTAACTTCAAAAATCTTTTCTGAATTCGCATCGTTCAGGGGTTAGATATTTGGTGTTTAAAATTATATCGGTTTCCTTTTCTGAGTTTGTTCAGCTGATGCGTCTGAGGCCAAAACTTACCACACCAATGGGTCACATGATTTATATGAACTTGTATAGGAAATAGTGTTTAAAATCGTATGTGCTGAAACGGAAACGGTAAGGATTTGATATTAAGTGTGTGTCATCGTTTGGTGGTCCTCTACTAAGTTTGTTCAAATCATGCCCTTGTGGTCAATTCCCCCCCCCCCTTATCAATTTGTTNTTGTTATAATACTGTCTCTGACGACATTAGGTCTGTGTCATATAGAGTAAAAAAACTATATTAAAACTACAGTTATTACAAAAACATCACAAAATCTAAACATAACGTGTTAGTTTCTACATGTGTCAGGTGAGCAATATTTCAATTTTTTTTAAATACGTTTTTTTCTAAGAACAAATAAACCACTGACCCAATTGCTTTAATAACTTGTACTTAAATTGCTTCAGGATATCTGGAAATTGCTTGTAATTCTTCGAGAATAAGTTTTAATGTAAACCAGTCAGACGTCAATTTAAGTCACAGAGGTCGTTACATGAAAACCCATTCCTCGCAATTTCTAGAAAACTTCGGATCATGTAAATAAGTATGCTGGTTACCATAAGGGACTGTACATACTTTTCCGATTTTTAGATCAAGACACCAAAAATCAATTGCACGTGGACATGCACTGATCGGAGTTATTGCATTGGATGTTTTTGTGTAGGTTCTTTTTGTAGCTTAGGTTTGTAATGGAGCCTTGATAACTAAGGTCAATGAAATTGGTTTGATTTTGTTAGATCAACAGAAAGTCCAGAGAAAGTCGATTTGAGTGATCCTAACAGACCAACAAGACTTGCTGAGAAGTTTTTCGAGCTCTACAGCAATGAGTGGCGAGATTGCTATACAACTGTAACAGGTCACTACGAATCGCAGACTTCGGTTATTCAAATGTTACTGCGAACATGCGTGGTATGATTCTCCATACGTGAAGTCACACGTAATATGTTTAAGGATGACATAGATGTGACAGGCGTGTTTTTCTATTTCGTTCCCAACAATTGTTTGCTTGTGGGAATGACTTCATAAGTCGTATGAACTATATATCAAACCCTTGGGGAAACTTAAGTGTCGTGGACACTCGTGTAAATGACTAAATTTGTAATGGAAATTATATACTTTGCGAGCCATGTGAACGGCAAAGCCCTGTCGTTGAAATGACTTATTAAGTCATTGTAACGACATGGCTAAGTCGTTGTTACAATATGGCTAAGTGTTTGGTAACAAACTTTATTAAATAAATAAACCACGCACATGTCACTTGTGTGTCAATGTACTGTTTAACATGTATGCTTCTGTACAACTATCTTAAATGAAATTTCAGCTATTTACTAGTAAAATTAAACATTTAAGAGCATATTTGAAGTGTATTGTTTTCTTCCCAACAGTTAATAGTGACATATGATTTATTTAAAATTGGTACATTACTTTCTTTTACTTTGAATAATAACTTTTGATATATAATAAATGTTTGTCTCAGTTTCACTGCTGTAACTTTTCATTATCAAAAACATGGCAGCTAGTGGGCGGGGCAGTTTTCCTATGGTTATAGTAAAACATTGTAAACACTGTGGAAGTGAAACTCATAAAACAATATTCTCGAAACCTTAGTGACAGAATTTGTTCTTATGATGTTTAGTCTTAAATTCGAAAATGGTTTCGGTTCCTTTAAACACATGGCCGCCATGGGGCGGGGCAGTTTTCCTAGTATGGCTATATTGAAACCTTGTTTAAGCTCTAATGACCTTTTTTATTGGACAATCTTCATGATAAAGGGTCAGAAACATTTGCCCCAATAAAAACTCAACTGAGGTTGAAACTTGGCTATGAGCATGCATAAATAGGTCACTAGGTCAAATTTAAAAAAGCATCTTTATACTCTAGAAGTCACTTTCTTTGTCAACTCTTCATGAAACACAGTCTGAACATTTGTTCTAATGATATCTCAGCTGATTTCAAACATTGGCCGAAAATATAAATATTTATTGTTCATAAAGTACTTTCATTATTTAGAACTTCACCTTGTCAGAATAGTTAAAGTCCTTAGGGTCTCAGGTGAGCACCTAATTGCCCATGGTCCTCTTGTTTTTGTTGATCTGATGAACTTTGCTTTACTCGCTAGCATTACTGCTATATACACATATGCTATTTGGTACAAAGTCAAAAGAAAATAACAACATAACGAACTGTTTTGTATGTGTACATTGTTTCTAAAATTAAGTTTGTTTTGTTTTAGAAAATATACAGTCACTGCCAAATGATCGCATCAGATGATTTGAATGCTCTCAAGCGAGTATTTACTTTATTCAGCGGGGTAAGAATTCAATGTTTGTGACAGAATTATATATGGACTTCATCTGAAATAAACATACAGATGGTTGTTAATTATATGTTTTGTGCGCATTCAGTGTCACATTTTCATGTAGACATTGAATTTTTATTTTATAATAAATTGCACATTGCTAGTATTGATGAAGACAAATAAGTTACAAAAAGTGCATTTTCAAAATATGCTTATATTTAAATCAAACACAGCATGTGGTTTCTTTACAGGCTTACCTGAGCACGAAGTGCTCATGGTGTGTTATTGTTATCACTGTATGTCATATGTCTGTTTTACTGCCCCTTGTTGCTCGTTAGCGCACTAGAGACCATATTTTTCATCGAATGTTGAAAAACTGCTCAGAATGTTTATCATGAACATAACAATATCTAGATCAAGTGCAAATCTGGGTAATGAGTGTCATTAAAAAAGTCAACAGGTAAAATCTCAGAAGAAAACGATGTTATCTCTCTAGAGGCCACATTTACTACTCAAGCTTGATGAAACGTGGTCAGAATATTTGCCTTAAATATATTTAGGCCGAGTTCAATACTAGTTCATGTGAATCCAAAACCTAGGTCACCAAGTCAAATCTTAGAAAAGCCTTGTTATCACCTTAGGGTCCTTGATGAAACGTGGTCAGCATATTTTTCTTACAATATAGAGAGTGTGGATCTTGGCCCTTTGCGTCCAAAAACTAGGTCACCAGATAAAATTATTGAAAAACCCTTCCTATCAACCTAGCTGCAACATTTACAATGTTATGTTGACGAAAAATGATCATACTGCTTTTCCTGACAATATATAGAGTGCGAATGTTGTCCATGTGCGTCCAAAAACTAGGTCACCAGGTAAATTATTGAAAATCCCTTGCTTTCAATCTCGATGCAACATTTACAATGTTATCAGGACGAAACTAGGTCTAAATGTTTATTCTGATAATATATTGACCGAGTTAAAATCTGCACTACTGTAGCCAATTGTATAAATCTGGATAACTCTTATCCAGCGGATTACTTTTGGCTATCTTCAAGTGTATGATATCTTTTTTGAAGATAACAAAAGGATATCTGCTGGATAAGAGTCATCCAGAGTTTTACAAGTGGCTTCTGATGTCCAAAAGCTAAGTAACAATTTCAAATCTTAGAAAACCCTTGTTAATACTATATAATTGTTACCTTGGCATGGTTATAATGTTAGGTACATGACTCCACTTCCGCCCGCTAATTGTCGACCGGACCTTTGTTACGTTTGATATTTAAAGTTATACAACCTGGAAGAATAATTATCTTTCGTTTTCCTCATGGGATCACATGAGGGTTATTGCGGTTCAAGTAATATAATGACACTTTTAAATTCTGCATCTGTACTGTTTTCACACAACGTCTCTGGAACTTAATTTAATTAGAGTTTAATAGAACAAATTGTCAAATCCATATAGGCTGAACTTGTGTATATTGCCAGGTCGTCCTGCAACAATTATATTAAAGGGAATTATTACCCTTCCATTAATAGTATGTCATTCTTAAGGAATTTCAGATATAAATGTCCACAATTTCATGAAACTATATATGTTGTTTTCGTACAGAATGAAATGCGTATATTATTAGGTCATTACGCTCAAATAATTGTTGGGATCCGTCTTCCATTACGAAGACTTGTTCATTGGTATGAAGATCTCTTAACTTTGCACTAAACCAAGATCAGTTGTATGTTTAATGCAGATTCCCTTGCAAGAGATCAACCAGTCAATTGCAAGTTGTTCAATTTGTGTTTTATAAAAATAATTCTCATTTTCTTGTTTTCTTGTTTCCGATTACCAAATTATTCCACAAAACGCATAAGATTCCCTTGTCACCATTTTTGTTGATTTGGTTATTCAATCTATTTTTTACAAAAATGAAACATTAGTTTTGAATTCAGCTCTCGTAATGTATTTATACGTTTTCTAGAATTGTATACTTCATAATGGGCAGTATTCTCATCAAATCAATTCATTTGTTTTTGTCCTTGCAGGATTCAGATGATCATTTGATGAGTCAAATGAAGCAACGTAGAAGATGTACCTGTCAAGTTGACATTGACTTGAGACGAGTGAAAACAGTATGAATCACTACCGCAAAAACACGCATTTCCCATCGCTCAGCGTATTAAATGGATCATTGCAAAACATTCTGATATATTTTTGTTTTGTTATTCAACATCACATCAAAGAGGTCAAATAAAGATAAACTTATATTTTTAATTTGTGGAAATAAATATATTTGATAGTTTAACTTAACATCAGCCTTCTATTTACAGGGTATTGAAGAAAAAATCGAGGATATATTTGGACCGGATTTGATTAAACACAAGCATGTTCAGGCCTTCTGGATGAAATGCCTGGATATCTGCTGGCGAATGGTCATACTGAACCCACCTGTTGTCATGGATACCGAAATTAATAAGAAAGGACAACTGTTTGATAATGCTAAGTACCATCCATATTCGCAGACTGGAGATGTGATTGGGTTTATTGTTTGGCCTGTCCTCTATACGCATCAGGGTGGAGATATTCTTTCCAGAGGCGTAGCTCAAGGATTGGTAACAACGGACTCAGTAGGAGGAAAACGACGAAAATAGCACGGATACCTCGATGATCAACAACATTTCTGAGACAATGGGAGAAGAAATCTCAGAAAAATACCTTTAGAAAAACATAATTAAGTGATGGGATTCATCGATGGCATTTAAAACTGGTGCCATTCTTTCATATAAACAACACCAAGCGTTCATCATCTATTCATAAAAGAGTTCATATTAGAAAGTCACAATACTTGTTGTTGTTGCTGTTGTTGTTTTTATATATAATGGACTCGTCTGATAAAAAATACCCGTTTAACGCAATTGTATCCAATAAAAAAAATTCATTTACTAGTATCAAGACAATATTTAGTCATAGGTATCCATGTTCCGTCCAGATTATTGAAGCTTTTGGGTCCAAGTAATTATACTTGTCCGGTTAACTTGGGAACAGACTACCTCTTTTTATAGGACATACTTATACATGACATGTTTTACATCATTAGTAGCATCCTTATTTTAGATAGTTGTTAACATACATTTTGATTGTGTGTTTGTTTGTAATATGTCTTTAAATTATTGTTTTGTTAGTTTTTAGCTCCACTGGCCAAAGGCCAGCGGGGCTTATGTCATGGTCCTGTGTCCGTTGTGTCTGCGTCCGTGCGTCCGTGCGTTATTTTTTTTTTAAACATCTTCTCCTAAACTACTGGTCCAATTCTGATGAAATTTCTCAGGAATGTTCCTGTGGTGAACCTCTTTCAAATTTGTTCAAATTATGCCCCTGGGGTCAAATTTGACTTTGCCCCTGGGGGTCAAAAAATTGAAAATTTGCTTAAAGGCCTATTTTGTGCAAACTTTATAAATCTTTTTGTCAAGAACCATTGGGCCTAGGGCTACCAAATTTGGTATGTAGTGACATCTTATAGTCCTCTACCAAGTTTGTTCAAATTATGCCCCTGGGGTCAAATTTGACCCTGCCCCGGGGGGTCAAAAAATTGAAAATTTGCTTATATAAGGCCTATTTTGTGCAAACTTTAAAAATCTTCTTGTCCATAACCGTATGGCATAGGGCTACCAAATTTGGTATGTAATGACATCTTATAGTCCTCTACCAAGTTTGTTCAAATTAAGCCCCTGGGATCAAATTTGACCGTTCCCCAGGGGTCACAAAATTGAACATATGCTTATATTGGGCCCATTTTGTGCAAACTATAAAAATCTTCTTGTCCATAACCATTGGGCCTATTTCTATCAAATTTGGTAGGTAGTGACATCTAATAGTTCTCTACTTAGTTTGTTCAAACTATGCCCCTGGGAACAAATTTGACCTTGCCCCAGGGGTCACAAAAATGAACATATGCTTAAATAAGGTTATTTTGTGCAAACTTCAAAAATCTTTTTGTTCTTAATTATAGAGCCTAGGGCTACTAAATTTGGTATGTAGTGATATCTAATAGTCGTCTACCAAATTTGTTCAAATTATTCTCCTGGGCTCAAATTTGACCTGGCCCTGGGGGTCACAAAAGTGAACATATGATGTTTACCAGAGGAGATTACTGCGGCCGTTTGGCTGTGACCAACAACAACATCATCATCTTGTAAACATGAGATAAAACCCTGTCATTTAGTGCCATTTTAGGTCAGATGGTGACTGCTTACAAAGGTGTTGAAGTAAGAATATGTGTTATGAATGCTTTTCTTATAAACTGAAAAGAGTCGGGTTTTATTTAAATATGTCGAAAGTGACCATATATTCGGATGAAAATATTTTGGATTACATGCTAATTTCATGTCTTTTTTAGCTCCACTGGCCAAAGGCCAGCGGGGCTTATGTCATGGTCATGTGTCCGTCGTGTGTGCGTCCGTGCGTTAACTTTTCCTTTACGCATCTTCTCCTAAACTACTGGTCTAATTGTGGTGAAATTTCCTAGGAATGTTCTTGTGGTGAACCTCTTTAAAGTTTGTTCAAATTATGCCCCTGGGGTCAAATTCGACCCTGCCCTGGGGTCACAAAATTACAATGTCCTTATATAAGGCCTATTTTGTGAAAANTTTAAAACTTGAAAATAAAAAGCTATAACATAATTTTTTAAACTGAGTTGCGTCTAAAGTACAACAGCGAACACCTTCAGTGCCTTCAGCGCTTTGATTACGCATGCACATAATCAGTGGTCGTAAGCGCGGGAAAGGTTTTGCAGGAAAGGTTCCGCGGGAAACAACAGCCGACATTTTGTGAAGCGGACGGTTCCAAAATTCAACAACTGTAGAACATGCGTAGATTTGATCTGCAGCATCTAAAAATGTATGAAATAGAACGGCAATATCTTTGGGAGAGATAAATGTTCCTACGTTATAAGCAAATGACCTGTGCAACAAATCCCGGGCTTTTNGTAACAATATGCAAACATTTTATGTCGCCGGATAATGTTAAGGCTCATTTGTGCAAAACGATGTGGGCTTATTCGGCCAAAAACAATAGACCAGTTATCGTGTGACGTCACGCGCACCTGCGTGTTTACATCTGGTAAATTTGGTTGGCAAAAGAAAGACAATCAGTGGGGATAAATAGAGCGTGTTCGGTTTTTATGTCAACGAATATATTAAGATTTTATTTTTCAACATGCCAACAAGTTGTTCTACGTTACTGAACAAATGAGATAGAAAACAATCAATAAATAGATCAATTTCAAACATACAACATATACAAATTAAGCATAATGGTATTTGTCTTGGAAAACATACACGTTGACACTTTAAATAAACATTTTCAGCCTCGTTCTGAAATAAGACGAGTCATGTGATTTCTAAAAATAGCAACAGCGGTAGCATTGTGAAACTGGTTGTGGTTGCTGCATAATAAAACTAAATCATGGACAACTTTACCATGACAAAGACATTTTTTTTTACAGTGATGTATTTACGAAGTTTAGGGGGGTATATACATGTAGGAGTGAGCTTGTCTGTCTGTCTGTCAGTCGGTCAGTATTAAGGGTCCACTCTCTAATTCGCGTTGTTTTCATCCGATCTTCACCAAACTTGGTCAGAAGTTGTATTCAGATGATGTCTAGACCAAGTTTGAATATGGGTCATGCCGGGTCAAAAACTAGGGCACGGTGTCACTAAGTGCATATTCTGTGTCAGTGCGGCATGTGGGGGTATTCGTCACCTTAGTGACAAAGCTCTAGTTTGATTTGGCGTTCATTTGCTGTTCTAATTGAGATCCAAGTTTGTTTAAATGGCAGCGTTATATGTTGTGTTTATTACATTGCTCAATTGCTAGACGGTAACAAACTTGCATGGCTTGAACTTATAAAATGTAAGTTAATCATGTAAAGTTGCCACAATCTTGTTACATTTCTATTTCATTCATCATTTTTAACAACAAATACATCTGAAGCAGTTACACAAAACTTCCTGTCATACAAATACAAACAACAAATATCAAACATCCTTAAGGGAATTGTATTAAAATACGCAAAAGTGTTCTGTTGTATATAATATTATAACATGTTTGTTGCCTTTCTAAGCTATTCTTGTAAGCATGAATGTGGTAGTTCAACTAGTGTTTTGCGGTCAAAATTTGCACTGTTGGTATGAATCCGAAGCAATGAATAAATAGGAAAATTGTTAGCAATTATCTGATATATCTGTAAAGTGGTTTACATCCATGATCTTAGAGCCACATAATTGCAATACTAAGCTTTCTGTCCTGCACAGTCAACATTTAAGTATGCCCTTCTGTTAACAAAGATCTGATTGACGCTCGTCACCAGTGGTTATTTTTGTTGATCACAATTGAGAAACCAAATTGTGTCGTACTTACATTAATATGTTTTAGAATAGACACAATCCTTAAATATGTTGTATGCCCCGGCATCGACTGATGTGGGAGTAACATATTGATTGACCCATCTGTCCATCTGTACAAGTTAAACACACAATGACATGTTTCATATGACATCAATAATGTTTCCTACATAGCTTTCATACTTGCATGGATGTTGTCCTTGAACACTATAATAAACACACCCACATCAACCCTACCTAATGTTGCTATTGACACTGACCTACTTTCAATTCAGACTAATTCAGAGGGTCCAATATCTTGTTAAATCAAACATGACACATTTCATCTAACATCAATTATGCTTCCTACAAAGCTTTAATACTTGCATGGATGTTATCTATGAACACTCATCACACTCACTTCACCTGTCCTCATTGTGACTATGACATTGACCAACTTTGGGACTAAAACTCATGCAGAAGGTCAAAATTCTTGTTCAACCTAAGGTTGAAAAAATCAGATGTACTTGCTGTAAAAATAATTTCTTGCACAATCTTCACAAAAGTCATGTGGCAGGCTGTGAATGCAACTACTCAATCCTCAGATTTGCAGCCAATGGCTCTTCCACTAGCTGAGCTAGCAGACCCGTATCTTGATAGCCTTCATGCTGTTTTTCTCTATAAGGTATATCAGTTCTTATGGCCGGACTGAAAGTACCACTGACATCAGGATTTTATTGTAACTAAAAACAGCAGTAGGGTGTTGCTAGTTAATTATCAAGATGAAGTATAATTATTGATCTGCTGAGTGAAATTTGGTTCCTGTCTGTTAAAAAAACAAGAAGGCAATGCAAGGATCAGCAGTTTTTTTTCTGGTCTATAGTAAAACAATTTGATGACTCTAGCAGTCATATTTGTTTACAGTTACACACCCATCGTGAAAGTTGTTAAACACATTAACACAAATTGTGTTTTGTTATTATTTCTTGGAATGATTGTTTTTTGTGTGTTTTTTTTTTTTTTTTTTTTTTAAAAAAAAAAAAAAATTGTTTTTTTTTTTTTT
>VMBQ01008249.1:14912-39363 GCA_007657795.1 Dreissena rostriformis
TGCTTAGACTGTGCATGAAGGCTGAACTGTCTGAAACTGATGTTGAAAAGATCTTTGATATATTTAAGATAAAGGACAGAGACATTCAGCTGTGAATATTACATTCATCATACATACATGTGTATTCATATAATAAATATCATAACATATAAAAGTGTGCATTTTTTATTTTCCCCTTTTTCGTTGAAAACAACGCGTTTTTCCCCTTTCGACGGGCCCCGCGACCATTCCCCTCTTGGTGAATCAGAACTCGATAAATAAAAGACCGGACGAAATCGGTACAGAGCGGAAATTTCCGGAATGCCGAATATTCGTTCTTAGATAATCGCGCACTTGAACGAATTATATAAAATAAATCAATTTTTCTTCTTGAATTATTTCCCGGAAATTCGTACCAGCAACATTGCATTTTCAATCAGACCTGTCTTTAAAACGTCGGTCAGGTCCAACGGTCCAACACTTTTGGGAATGTCTGTCAAGGTCACTGTTGCTAAAAATGGATATTAAGTTTGTGCTATAAATCTTCATTTATCATGGCAATATTGTGTTTAAATGTAATGCATGGGCATGTTCCAGGCTGATATAGCCGGGGATTCCATTTGGGGCCACTGGGGTCAAGGTCTCTGTTTGCAATAATAGAAAAGGGAGTTTCTGCTCAATTATTTCAGTTTTGATTGGGAAATTGTACTGTTCTTTTGTAGGAAGATTACATGCAGACCGATACTGGTGAAATCGGTTATTAAAGTGTCAACTGACTCTTGGGGAAAAACAAATATTTTGATAGATTTGTTTTGGAAGAATTGGTGATTATTATATATAGTTACATAAACCAGTAAATTACAAACGTAAACATACAAGTCCAATGGATATTACAACTTCAAAACTCTTGACTTCAAGTCTAATCCTCTCTATTACTTAATATGAAAAAAGACAAACGATCAATTGGGAATTTGGGGATTATTTCTGAACCACTTCACTTTATTTTAATTCCAGGTTTTTTGCAATTAAAAAGGTGACAAACAACAATTCTGTAATCTTTGAAGTTCCAGGTATTGGGCTCTAACAAAGGTGGTGAACCACTATTCTGTATTTGTAATTCCAAGGTTTTCTCTACTACAGGGTGGTGAACCACTACATTGTAATTCCAGGTATTGCGCTATGACAAAGGTGGTGAACCACTATGGATCAGCCAATCAACGCGTCCAGTTTCTATCCCTGACTGTTCCTGTGGCGCTCCAAGGCAGTTTGAGTTCCAAGTAAGTCACAGATGCAAGTTACTGTATACATATATTCAACATACTTTTACCATTTAAAGCCACACACCTTATTTGGCATAGTTAATTAAAGTATAAAGAAGAAACATATTTTATCTATACCAATTAGAATATATCTGGTGGTTACAAGGTAGAAATCCGTCTTTTTGCGCTTTAAAACTTAAAACTAAAATAATCGCATTTGTCGAAATGGACGTATACGTCTAGAAATCCTACTTTCATTTTTAAAAGATGTACCGTTTGAAAAATAATAAATTACATGCTAACTAGGTTATAGATTTAATTTTATCTATGCCAATTAGAATATATCTGTTGGTTACAAGGTAGAAATCCGTCTTTGTTGCGCTTTACAACTTAAAAATAATCGCGTTTGTCGAAATGGAAGTATAATATTGAAATCCTACTTTTGGTTTTAAAAGCCGTAATTCCTGGTTGAAAAATAATAAATTGCTTGCTAACTAGGCTTCAGATTTAATGAATATTTTGCACACTTTCAAATTGCATCTATATGTATTGATTAACATGTTCTTCATTTCAAGGTGTGTGGCTTTAATGGTTGCTTCAAATCTAGCCAGGTAATGCAAAAGAAAAAATTGTTTTGGAAAAATGGGATTTATTCTACGGCTCTGTAATAGTTAAAGCCTACAGGTATTATTAAAAAAGAGATGCTTACTACAATTCAATCATCTAAACAATGCTTTATTTATTTATACTTACAATAAAACAATTTTTGTTTATTGCGATATTTTTTATTTATTATCATAATCATGTCAATTTTTTTTATAAATAACTAATTTTGTATTGCACGAATTAGTAAACGGTCAGTTGTTTATAGTGAGTTTTTGTTGGGCACTTATACAAATTCAAGATGTATTTTTTATGGTTCAATCAGTTTTTAGCTCTACTGGCCGAGGCCGGAAGAGCTTATGTCATGGTGTGGTTTCCGTCGTCCGTCCGTCCGTGCGTGTGTTTGTGTGTGCGTCTGTCCGTGCGTTAGACTTTTTCTTGTTTACGCGATAAACTCCACAGATTTCATCCGATTCTTTTCAAACTTGTTCAGTGTCTTTATATTCATGAGGGCTCGAACCCTATTGATAAATGGGTTACATCAGACTGTCCGTCTGCCGTCCGTGCGTGGTCTGTCCGTGCGTTAGACTTTTTCTTGTTTACGCGATAAACTCCACAGTTTTCATCCGATTCTTTTCNATAAAAAACCAATATAGTTAATTACCAATATTCTGTACATGTATTCAGGTATTTCATTTGTGTCTAGGTGTTATATTAAGTTGTGTTCATGGGCGTTCGCACATGGGGGCAAACAGGGTCAGCCGACCCCCCCTCCCCTGGAAAATCGGTGCATTTTTATGTGGTGTTCGAATATCAACTTATATATTTTAAGCGATGAATATACAAACTAAATATTCAATACAAATGCTCAATATTTACTACCAATTACCTAATAACAAGGCACTCATCTAAGACAAGGCATTCAAAAATTTCGCGAGTTGAGCGAATTCAGCAACATTTATAATCAAACACATTTTTCAAGGTTATAACATCTGGGTCACTAGTTTGAGCATGCCTGGCAGAGTGGAATTACAGATTCACCTTCGAAAATAGGTGCGACTCCGAATCGAGGCAGTTACAGAATAATATATCAGATATATATCAACCGTTCTATAACGGAACTGATTTGACTTATGATGAACTGTCCTAATTTTATGCTCTCAGTGTTAAATCAAACTTCATGAATAGTATTATTAATTGATGAATAGAATTCTTCCGCAGTTTACTTTGGCGAGGTCGACGGGATTGGAATTTAATCGTACAAGTACAACTGTACAAGTCTTATAATATGAAAAAACAAAAATCATTCCAGAAATTATCATAACATGTTCATCATTACTAAAATACCTCTTAAACAAAGGAAGTTAACTCTTACAGTGCTGGAACCGGATTTTGAAGGCCTTTGCAAACAGTTTGGATACAGATGAGACGCCACAGAACGTGGCGTCTCATCAGGATCAAAACTGTTTGCTATTCTGATAGTATTCTTTGAAAAAAAATCGAAGAAAATGCTAATTTTATAAATTCAGCAGACAACATTTTAGCAGACGACAAATTTCCCAGCATGCAAAGGGTTAAGAAAGTGTACCACTTACCTCCACATCCAAGTCCCTGGTTCAAATTTGTACTGGAAACTGATTTTACAAGCCCCATCATCCAGTATTTAAAGGGATTGAATACATCATGATGACGTTTGCGATTCGTCATGTACCAACATTAAGGTAGCCCACACATAATGATTTCCCGCGTTTTCTTTGAAGATCGGCAATGATCGTAAATGATCGGTTATTCTGAGAGATGAATTATATTTTTTTTAAACTTCGAATTTTGATATATGTTTACGTAATTCCTTTATAATACAGTATTTTCATAATAAATATTTATTTTGATCCAAATATCATCTGAAAAAAAAAACACAAAAAAATGTTATCTTGATTTCGCGAAAATGATTTTTACCTGTTTACTTATGGATATCTAATTTGAGCAGGTTATAATGTGAATTTGTCATGGCCCAGTGGTTAAGGTGATAGACTAGAAATATTTTGGGATCTTCCCGCGCAGGTTTGAATCCTGCCGATACCGCATACTTTTCGCGACACGTTTTATTTCTTTTCTAACGTTATTTGATTTAATATAGCATATAAGCTTTGTTTGTTGTTAAATATGTTGCAATTTTTATGCACATTCTTCAATTTTTTTAAATTAAAACAACATAATGTCTAAATTGGGTGATTTACTGCTGAAAATACGAATCATGCATGTTGCATTTTAATTTTTGTGTCGCCTGACTATGGTCAGGGGACATATAGGTGGTTCTTGCTTCGGCGGCGGTGTCGGCGGCAGTGGCGGTGTCGGCGGCGTCACACTTTTCGAAAAAGGCTCATAACTTCTCTGTCCCTTCAGATATTGCTTTCATATTTGGTATGCATGTGTATCTGGACAACACCTTTCCATGCGCATACATTTTTTTACCCCTGTTACCTTGACCTTGAACTTGTGGTCAGCGTTCAGGTTTCGAAATCTGCGACCGCAATTCGAAAAAGGCTCATCACTTCTGTGTCCCTTCAGATATTGCTTTCATATTTGGTATGCATGTGTATTTGGACAACACCTTTCCATGCGCATATAATTATTGACCTCTGTGACCTTGACCTTGAACTTGAGGTCAGCGTTCAGGTTTCTAAATCTGCGACCGCGATTTGAAAAAGGCTCATAACTACTGTGTCCCTTAATATATTGCTTTCATATTTAGTATGCATGTGTATCTAGACAACACCTTTCCATGGGCATATTTTTTTTTACCCCTGTGACCTTGACCTTGAACTTGAGGTCAGCGTTCAGGTTTTGAAATCTGCGACGGGGATTCGAAAAAGGCTCATACATACTGTGTCCATTCAGATATTGCTTTCATATTTGGTATGCATGTGTTTATGGACTACACCTTTCCATGCGCATTGTAGTTTTGACTCTTGTGACCTTGACCTTACACTTAGTGTCTGCGTTTAGATTTCGGAATCAGTGACCGCGACCAAAAAAGGTTCATGACTACTATGTCTTGAGCTTTACTTTAAACAATAATTTGTTTTGATATATTTTTTTATGCCCCCGGCATCTACGATGCGGGAGGCATATAGCGTTTATCCTGTCCATCCGTACGAAAATCTTGGTTAACCCATTTTGACTGTTTTGTCTGACATCAATACCGCTTGCTACAGAGCTTTGATACTTGCATGGATGTTGTCTTTCATCACCCAACCTTATTCTGACCTTGACCTTATTTTGGAATTTGACTTATTGAAATTGGTCAATTTCTTGGTTAACCCATTACCATCAGGCGACACATCCAACTCGCGGAGTTCTGGTTATTTCAAAAAGTAAACAGTAAATCTGTCTATTTCTTGGTATTTTTGCTGTATATAGTGTATCTATAAAAACGAAGTTCAAAATATTACTTAAATGAAGCTATCTTGAAATTTATGACACTTTGTTTTTAACTAATCCAATTTCTACTTGGCTGAAACCACTTACATTTCATAGCGCTCTTCCATAGATAGCAAAATAAATAAAATTAATGTCTGTGAAATAATACTTATTTCATCTTGTTTAAACATTAAACACCTTTACTGCATCTGTACACACCAACTGCATGCCCATATTTGAAATCTGGATGAATTGTGGAACTTTCATATACCCCAGTGCAAATAAACTGGACAAAAGCCAGGGGTGGTTTTGAAAAAATGAGTATATTTTTTTTAAAAGCACAGAAAGCCTACCTACACATTTGCATGTAGTTCAGTGAAATGATGCTGATTAAGAAACTAATACATAAGATTATATTTGGAAAGGTGCCCATTACGTGTGCACTAATGTTTTTAACAAACCCAATTTCTACTTGGCTGAAACCAGTTACATTTCATGGGGCTCTTCCATATATAACAATTCATAAAAAATAAATGTCTGTAAAATAATACTTATTTCATCTTGTTTAAACTTTAAACAACTTTACTGCATCTGTACACACCAACTGCATGTCCATATTTGGTAATCTGGATGTTATGGAACTTTCATATACCACAGGGGTGCAAATAAACTGGACAAAAGTCGAGCGTGGGAAGCGTGGGAGTGGTTTTGAAAAAATCAATGTATTTTTTTTTAAAGCACGGAAAGCCTACCTAAAAATGTGCATGTAGTTCAGTGAAATGATGCTGATTAAGAAATTAATACATTAGATTATATTTGGAAAGGTGCCCATTACGGGTGCGCTACCTTAAAACATTCGTAATGTTTTCTAGAAATTACATGATTACATAGTTACCTTCATGGAACTCCATGGAAAGAAAATCCCCACTATAAGCATCTTAAGTAGATAAAAAACATCTTCAAGGAAATGACTTATACACAGGTCCTGAAAGAGGGCCTTCCGATTCCTATCACGTCTTACCTATCACATTAGTTTTTGTTGGTTAAACATAATGCGAGTCTTCAGATGATGAGTGATGACTGATGATAATTCTATATATGAAAAATCATTATGATCAAAGGAGAGAGAACATAGGTATAATTCACTCTACTAAACTACAAATCCCGACTCGTTACCTTCAAGATANAGCTGTGTGTGTACACCTGCTCTAACAGCTGTGATGTGGGGAACCAGTATGCCAGGGAATACATCTTCAAGCAAGACATTGTCTGAACTGGAGGGTAGGGTAGAATGCTTTAATCCTTTCCCACTCAGAAGCAAAGTAAAAAAAGTCTTATGCAACCAGCATAAAACCAGAATATCGCAGGCGGTTCAGGTATTATGCTTTTTTGCTGCTCATCAGTATCATAGGGAAGGAAATGAAGCTTTTAACAGTTTTTCTAATAAGGGCGTTACTTTAATTTGATATACTTAAGGAACTAAAAACGGGTCAAACTGTGTAACTGAGTTGTAAAGGGTTAAACAGAAGGACCCATTTGCATGCTGTTATTAGGTTACTTTTTGTATCCTTCTGATATTGTCTAATTGATTTCATGTTATATGTTTTTTTTTAAATTTCCATGAGTTGTGTTCGTTTTCAATGGACTTAATATGTTATGTAAGACTACTTTTAAATGCTACTCCTACTTTGATCCTGGAACAGCAGAAATGAAGTACATGTATACAAAGGCTAAATCATAAAGAACAGCAACTTAGCCAGAATCACACCAAAAAAATATGTGAAAATGTGACTGTCTGTATTTACTACATGTAGGGATTTAGACAGACTAAAAAATGGCAGGTGGGGGGGGATGAAATATTGTGGCATGGTAAACTTTGCACATTGTAAGTTACTTAATGTGCTGTTTCCAGTAAAGTGCTTATACTCATACATTAAGCATAAATCCCATTAGGAATTTTCTGCATTAAAAATTATTTGATGTTAATATCAAGTAATACTGCATGTTAATTTGTAAAATTGTCAATAGCCTATGAAAACTATCATTTTGTGTCCATATTTACGGCAACAATTGAACATCGACAAAGGTAAAAGGGACAACACAGCTAGGTTGGGATTCTGTTTTAGGTAAATCCCTTGCAACAAGAATTTAAGTGATTCTTCTACTGTTAGAAGGAACAAGACAAACATTTGTACAATGGTTAGATAAATATGTATTATTTATTTAACTTGTTTAAGTTATCTTTTTGATGATTATTAGCCGTGGAAAATTGTTTTTGATGAACATGAAATAGATTTTGTTTAATTATATTTTGTTAAATTTATACTGGTTAATGGGTATTGTGAAATATTAAATGCTTGTATTACTTATTGTCTGTATAGTTTCCCAACATATCACTCCATCAGTAGCCAGTTATTTGATAAATATCACGTGGCTTGGTATTGTGTTTCAATGATATGAAGTAAGTATCAACACAATCCAAGTTGGGTTCATTCATGTCCTTTTCATTTTTCTCTCAATGTAAATAATCTTGTAATAAAGTTTTAATTTATCAAGACGCTCATAATTCTAATATGTATTATGTAAGACAATTAAATCATGGGAAACAGTCTTGGTAAAAAATGTAACAATATAAACAACGAAAACAACACTTTATATATACCTCATGATGTTGACATGAGCTATTTAGAGTAGTATGTACCACACGCTGTTGTCTGGGTTCCATGTGGTACGGCCACACTGCAATGGCGACAAAAGAATTGTTTGGGTGACCTTTCTTAAGAGATACCTTTAATACGATAATTGTTATAAATCAAGAATTTCTAGGAATAAAGTTTGCAAAATTAGCAAGTTCATGAGAACCATGGTTAAAACTTACAGATTTCAGCAGAAGTTTTCCCTTCTCCACGCACTTGGCAATACATGTACATTTTTTGTAACTCGCATAACTAACAAAAAATAGCAATTTAAACAAGATTTTGCCAATTCCAAAAACTATAAAATCAACTGATTACTTATCACACTTACCAACATTTTCCATAAACGATTTTTGTTACAAACTAATGCAAAATTACGAAGATTGTCACTGAAGTATATTATAATTAATTTGATGAAGCAAAATACACTTACATTTTACAATTAAACACAGTAAATATTCAATTATGATTCAACTAATTACAACAGTAAAACGCATACATTCCCTTACTTCTAAGTAAAGTTTTCTCAGTTATTCTGTACAATTAGAATACAAACATAAAATCAACCATCGCTTAAACCAATTTGTCTCTTCTAGAGGAGAGGTATTAGTATTTTAAGGATTTGGAATTGTTTCACTGCTAAGTCCAAAAAAAGTCTTTCCTGATGTTAATTTCGTTTTCCTTTTTCTTACCATTATCCAATGATTTGACAACATTTGCTTGGGCATGATTTTTATTGACAGATGCTTAATGTCAGTCCAAACATTCCTTTATTATGACATGATCTTCTTTTACGACGGGTCACACAACCTGCATTTTTGTGGATCTGGGATCTGGCATTGTATTCTATCTCATTTTGTATGATCCTAGAATGTTCAGCCATATAGCTAAGAGACCATCAGGGTCTTGAACGGTCTGTTGTTATGTCAGACTCTTGTGATCACACCGTATTATAAATTTCCTGACTAGAAAATAGTGTCTATAAGCTTGAACAAAGTGATCAATTGCTATAAATAGCCATCTTTGTGTTACAGAAGTTAAAATGAGCTGTGTTTAGGGCTTTACTGCCATAAGCTTATACTCTTTCCACCATTCTGTACTTGGGAAATTATGCCTGAAAGTGTGTCATTACTGTCATCAGTGTCCATCACAAAAGAAGCTACTTCTTGTTCCAGAAAATCTAGCATGGGAGAGCTTATTTTATGATCTTTCAGGGTTTAAAAATGCAAGACTTTTAGACCCGCCACAAGTAAAAACCTGACGCTTTATTGTAAGATTTGTCATGGGCAAAAGTGGGAATCATTTTCCTATAGTAACCGCATACACCTAACTTTGACATTACTTCTTGTTTGTTAGTAGGCCAATCTTTAATTGCTTCTATCTTTTCTGGATCACATGTCATTCCATCAGAAGAGACTTTATGACAAAAAAAACTATTTCCTTATGAAAAAGTTTGCATTAAGAAGGTTTCAATTTAGATTTGCCATCCTAAACCTAAGTAAAACTAAGCTTAAGTTTTCTAAAGCTTCTTGAAATGATTTTCCCATGATGCACACATCATCAAGGTACACTAGGCCTATGTTTTCTCGCCTTTCCTGACCTAATGTCCTTGAATTGGGCTTGTGAAATCTAGTGCCTGGCTGTCCACGTGCACGTCCTTCTTCGTAAATCGACTGGTTCTTCTCGTCATACCCATACACAGTATCTTCTATAATTTACCTATTATAGGCTAGCTAATTGAAGCTCTTACGCGTTGCCGTTCCTCGACCAATCGCTTTCCAAGCTCACGTCAATGCACTTTGACCCTTTCAGAAAAGTATTCCTGTACCATTATTTACGAGGTTCACCTGGAGCGTTTTGCACGTTTAAATACAGATTCACGATTTTTTTATTTAGAAAACTTTACGATGATTGTGCATTTATTTCTGGTTGAAAGAGTGTAAACGATGCGCTTTTTCAATGCCAACATGTTTTAACTCTGGTGTATTCAAATTGTCCTTACTAAAATGTCGCACTTTCTGTTCTGTAATGTCCCACGGTTTATCAATGTGCCACTCAATTCCATGCAACTTTAAATTGTTACGTTTCAAATGGCTTTCTTAATTATCTACCTTTGCCTTCAATCTAGACATTTCACGCCACAGATGTTTTTTTTCTCATTTCTCAGGTGTATTAATTGTCATATTGTAGAGGTTTGTTATACAAATGTATATATACATTGTATTGTCAAATGACTTAATAACAACACAAGTGTGAGGCTACATATTTTGTAATTGTACGGGTTCCTAAATCTTACACGTAACGAGGCGTTAACGGATCGACTCTAATCAAGAACTAAGAAACAAAAAAATGTAAATACTAACTTTATTCATTTTTATCCTACATGTAAATTGTTATGAACATGTTATAAACATACTGGACATTATCCTAGTTCAGGATTGCACCTAGGAACTTGACTCCAAATTACAAACACGTACCAGTACAGATAGCACATACAACAATTATACAATAGACATATATCATAATACAATTACACAAAATATACAAATAAATGATAATGTATTGACACAACATGTTATTATTATTAAATATTTTTCCCATTTACTTAAGTGAATCACACATGAAAAAACTTAACATTTAAAGGGCAATAACACAAATGAAGGGAGAACACCAGCCTTACTACATCCCGGGGGGGGGGGTTAACTTCCTATATACGGGTATATAGTGGTGTGCCGCAAATATGGGGTGTCTTTTTCGACCAAAGTTATAGATATGGGTATGGTTTTGAGCATCTAAGTATAGATATGGGTATTGAAATCAGAAATTTGCTTGTATTTAAATGCATATAGATTTGAGAGTATCATTATCAAAATGGGTATGATACATATATGAAATTTAAAAAAAACACACATATAATAGCAAATTCAATAAGTATACTGTATTGATATGATAGAGATTACAATTCTAGTATGAAATGTGTCCACTTTATCAAATTCTAGTATTGAAATGGGTCCATTTTCACAATGGTATCGTATACAAATGGGTCTGCTTTTTCAAAAATCTTGTATCAAAATGGGTCTACTTTATCAGAGTTTCGGTATAAAAATGGGTCACATTTCGGAAGTCTCAGCGGGACACCCCTACCCTAAAATTTGGGAAGTTACCCCCCCCCCNATGGGTCCATTTTCACAATGGTATCGTATACAAATGGGTCTGCTTTTTCAAAAATCTTGTATCAAAATGGGTCTACTTTATCAGAGTTTCGGTATAAAAATGGGTCACATTTCGGAAGTCTCAGCGGGACACCCCTACCCTATAATTTGGGGAGTTACCCCCCCCCCCCCGGGACTACATCCCTTCCCACTTAACATAAAAACAGAATAAAATGAATTTATTAAAAATTATATCGGAAAACACTGTTAAGATATTTTTCACCACAATATAATTTGACACTCAGATCCACAATATTGGCTGAAAAACAAGTGAAAGCAGAGGCTTCAAAAGTTAAAGTTACTACAGTAGACTCTGTAAACCGGACGGTCTGTTGACCGGCCTGATCGTCAGGTTTTCAGAGAGTTCCGGTTTACCAAGAGTAGGCATATTACCGAAATATACATTGTATGCGTTATGTACAAAATCATTTAAGAATACAACTAACCATATACATTTACATGTACCATGTGATAACTGTACTCATGTAATGTTTATGTTTAAAGTATTCTTCAAAAAATTTGTTTTTATTTGATTAAAAGAAAAAAAAGACACACGATTTATTATTTAAGACAGAACACATTTCACAAAACTATGATGATACACACACACACACAAAGAGATGGTTTTGGTTGAGAAATTTATTCCGTGATCAGCTTAATCTTCTCCTCTAACGTAAGCTCTATGCGTATGCGTTTTGTAGAGTTTAGATTATTAATACTGAAGATGCGTTTGAAATTACGAAAAGGCGATGTATGAATTTGCAGACAGATGGATGGATATATTTCTCACAGTTTTATCTGACAAACAAACAGACAAACAACCAAGCGTTTAAAACATGGCTATAAGATCTTTTAAACTACTCGAAAAGATCACAAGAAATTGATCGTTGCAACGGCATGCATTAATTTTGTAATTAAATTCTTAATCATAAGCTTAATAAAAACGATCGCGTCAATCACTTTTTGGTGTTACCGCACGTCTATAATAGACATTAACAGTTTGTTTTACATTATTTAATCGGACTTCAATAGCGCGGTAACGACTTGACACCTTTATGGTATGTTTAATCCGATTATCGATAATTGCGCGAGCGGAATGTGTGACACTGCAGGCAACGTGCTGACTAGGTATTGTTATTTACACGCCTCGGGCATCTTGAGAATTTGGAGCGTCCGGTGTACTCAATGTATTTTACGTTGAAAATGACGAAATTCAAGGAGATATCCGTTCGGTTTCCGGTTTTGAGAGAGTTAGGTTTATTCAACATTTTTTAACAAAGAAATAGAAGGGAAAAATACGGGACCGGCCTGACCGTTCGGAATCGGGAGATTTCTGGTATTCGGAGAGTCCGGTATTGGTAGAGTCTACTGTATCACTCAATGTGAGGCGGAACTGCACAAGAAGCAAGCGATTCTAATCGAACAACAGGCTCTGGCAACATCATCGGAAGTCAAAGAAAAGGTGCTATTCGGGGCAGAAATAGCACTACTTAAGGATCAAAAGGACGCTGCTTCAGCGGATGCCGAAGCTTTCACTTGTTTTTCAGCCAATATTGTGGATTTGAATCACGCGGAGCTCGTGGAAAGTGTCAGAGAGGCACTGCTTCTGTAAGTTATAAAATTCTCTATAGTGTTGAGAAAATTTCCCAATTCATGTTCATGTTTGTTTGCTTCTAATTCAAGTGAACATAATAATGTTTTATTTTTCTTCGCCGTCAGATTTACTAAATTGCCATACATATTTGTATGCTTCTATGCTTGTATACTACCGTTCGCCCTGAACAACTGTACGAGTTTGGAGTGAGGACAGTTCTGTCTTGTTTTTCAGGTTAAGAAAGTCAGTATTGTTGTCACTGTTGACACTCTGCAGGGCACCTTCAATCACACGCCTATCACTTGGCAGATCCAGCCACGACTCAATGAGTATATCGTCCGTTACTGACCCAAAAATGGCCCACACCAACGAGGCCAGTGCAAGTCTGACCGGNGTGCCATTGTTTCTTGTCACTGATCTTCTGTGACGGAATTACGGTGGACTTCAGGAAGCACACATGGTCATTCACCTTGTGAAACAAAACCTCATGAACATGTCCCGAAATGTTAAAGTTGTACCCGTCCAATGATTTATAAGCCTTCAAAGATTCTGCCGTGTAAAGTTCCGGAGTATTTATCAAATAATTGTAAATGTCACCTTACTGCACAGCAGGCCACATTTCAATATTTTTCTTCCACAGTTTTTGATCAATTTCTCACCGTAAACAGTTAGCTCAAGGTCATCTCTTTTCTTATCCTCTGAACAAAGTTGATCTAGATGTGAAATTGACAGCTTTTTATCCGAATTAATCTTATCTGATTTCATTGTTGTGTTTACAGTTTACAAGCGGAAGCAAGATTCTGTGCCCTCCAGTTAATGCGCATGCGCGGAAATACCGAAATGTAAACAAAAACGATCAATCTTCGTATAGTGTATTATTTACTCAATATTTTTTTTGTAGTTTGCGAAAGATTTTAACTGATTTATGTCAAAATATTCATGTAAAAGTACCGCTTTGATGAATAAAGTACCTCACTAATAACAATTGATTCCGATGTCTTGAAAACAAAACGACGAAATTACCATACGAAACGAGTACAGTTTGTGAAGGCAATCCGGATCACTTAATACATTTTGCGATCTCTCTAGCAATAAATAAGTAATATAAATGTTCTTTTTGTGTTTTTGTTTCACAATATCAATACCTAATAAAAGATGTTGTCTCTTTGTTTCCAAGTCGTATATTTAGGAATACACAGTGTGTCTATTTTTAGCACTTGGTGTAGTAAATATGGATCAAGTGAAGGTCATCCGAATCAGTTGCTGGGGGGGCTTCTCAAAATCTATTTTCACTGTCAATTTTGACAGCTAGGTATAAGAAAAGGCCAATTAAACTGATATTTAACTAAAACACACTTTAAACACATCTTGTATTTATATCAGTATTAATATATATGGTGCAATAGAATGAGGTTGCATAATCAACACCAAATAAACATTTCTTCAATAAACCAGTCTAATAAACTCCCCTTCAAAGTGCTCCTTTGATTATATCTATAGCCTGTTCTTTATTTTCATGTCGTACAATATATTTACATGGGATCGCAGCACCCCCACCTTTCCCTTGGGGTTCCAGCCATGGAGGGTAACTTTGCTGATGCAGATCATTTGCTTCACACAGCTCAGAAGCACCAATATCAATAAGCTTTCTAAATGAACTAGCCAGTGTCCTATAGGCAACCCAGCTATGTTACTCAAAGTCAGAAATCTGTCATCATCAGTAACAGTATCATGAATGCCAGAGTCAAAATGGTTCAAATCTGGTTCCCATACCAAACATGCTTCAGTATCATTGATATTTGTGTACTCAATGTCTACCATTAACTGTCTTGGCGGTGATAGGGGGCTTTACTTTAAAGGCATGATAACATTTAATAACACAATTTTCTACCTGGATTTCATCCTCCTTAAATGATACAATACAGTCAATCAGAATAAAGAGAGAATGAAAATGTTAAAACATTTATATGTATTGAATAATATGGAACAAAGCTATGGTAACAACAGTTTCTGTTTTACTCTAACACAGATTAGTCAAGTAATTAAACAACTGAAATGGTACATGTATTCAAAATACAGCTATTGATCAATTTGTTTATAAAGTTTTTTTTCTCAATTGTCTATGAATATCCACATGTGTCACATCACATTAAAAAAACATTTTATAATTATAAAGTTTAAAAAAAGTGTCAAGTCAGTATCTTCAGAACACTTAAACTGCCACAAATCATACACTTTTCATAGTTCAAAGTTTAAACTTTGTCTGATTCACATGTATGACATNAAGTGTGACGGAATTTCAGACGGACAGACAGACGGACAGTACGAGCACTATATGCCCACCTTCGGGGGCATAAAAACATTTTATAATTATAAAGTTAAAAACAGTGTAAAGACAGGATCTTCAGAACACTATAACTGCCACAAATCATACACTTTTCATAGTTCAAAGTTTAAACTTTGTCTGATTCACATTTATGACATTTGAAGTCTGTTTTATTATTTGAGTGATCATATGTGATGCCAACAGGCAAACAGTGGTCATGTATCCAGNTGTATGACATATGAAGTATGTATCATCATTTGAGTGATAATATGTGATGCCAACAGGCAAACAGTGGTCATGTATCCAGCATTAACATGTGTCACACTGGATCCAAGTATGCCCAAGCATGAGCAACTTGTCTTCCTCCCCAGGATAATTCACAAACCATACACATGGCTTCATCTCCATTTTCAGTTTATGTTGGTACTGTTTTTGCTACTTTCACACATTTCTTAACTGTTNGTCCCCCCCCCAGGTTAATTCACAAACCATACACATGGCTTCATCTTCATTTTCAGTTAATGTTGGTTCTGTTTTTGCTACTTTCACACTTTTCTTAACTGTTTTTTTTTATCACATTTGGATAGGTATGCTGATTTAGCCCTTCTTTCCCTGTTGCAAATTGACTTGTGTTTTCTAAGTCTTTGAGGGCAAGTTTTCTAATAGTCTCGGGACTTGTTAAATAATTGGGCACATCATCAAGGATGCTCGAACGTTTCTTCTTTTGTATTTTGACCTTTGGCAATACAAGTGTTTCTTTAATAACTGNTTTATCAGATAATTTACTTTTGTTATCAGAGTCTGAAGTTTCACATGGTGTCATGAGGGAGGCAGCATTTGCTATTAACTTTAATCCCTGAACTGACTCTTCTTGTACCTGTGGTGTTGGTAGATTGGCTTCTTCAGTTTCTTGGCTAACTGATCCTGGGGTGTTGCTGGAATGTTCTTTGTTACTGGGTTCTACTGTAGTTTCCTTAGACGTAGCTCTTGACTTGAGCAAAACATATGTGTCATAGCCTGGAGACCTTGCACATTGTATCCCTCTTTTGCCTTTTCTTGTACTTCTCTTTGACGGGTGTTTTCAAGACACTGACATATGTGTTGAACACTTTCTCATTAATGTCCTGTGATGCAGCTTGTTCAGAAGTTCCAGCCTTACTTGTTTCATTTTGAACATTTTCTGTTTGGTCATCATCTGCCAGGTTAAAGGTCAATCCTGTTTTGAGCTGATCGTCAGAAATTACTGCCCTATTCACTGGGTATATTCCGGATGACTTAAAGCTGTTCACAACAATACTGGGTCTATAGAAGTCTTTGTAAGCATATCTCAATTTCCCTGCGAAGTTGCATTTGTTGATTGGTTCCCAGAAATGCCAGTACCCGTGAAAGAGCTATGGTTAGCCTGTACCATGTTGTTGTTCAGAAAATTGTCCCGCTGTCCCTCATGTTAAATTGAGTGATTCCCCCATCGTTCAGTTGATGTTCACGATCATGTATTGTAGTTGATGTCTGGTGCACGTTTTTTTCCCAAAAGTTCAGATATTTTCCTCTCCACTATGTTCTCCAGTCTACTTGAAATATTGTCTACTATTTGTTTGTTATTTGTGTTTCTACATGGTTAGTAACAACAGGCTGGGATTGGTTTCCAATTTGTCTGGTAATTTTGAATGGGCCTCGTTTACAGCCTGGGATTGCTTTCCAGACAGTCAGGGCGTGTCAACGACTGGTCGTCTTGTTGCCCTGTTTCTGGTATTGTCTGTTAGTGCCAAAATGTTAGGGTCATTCGAGTTTATACTATTTGTGGATGTATATGAGGCTGTTTTCGCCTTCTTCTTTGACATTATTGGTGGACCACCGCTGTTCTTCCTTTTCTTCAGGGGCATGTTGGAGCTGAAATGAGTTCAAAGCAAAATGTTAGCAAGTTCCCTTTGTTTATGCCCCTGGTAGGGTGACATATAGCAGTTGAACTGTCAGTCCGTCTGTCTGTCAGTATGTGTGTCGTTTGCCTGCTGAGATAAAGACCTACAAACGTTTTCATAGTGATTGAGTTGTTTTACAAAATCTGCATGTCTGCCCATGTGCTGGACACACTTTATGTTTACTGTCTCCTCCACAGTTTCAAGTTCACTTCCGTTATGACCACGATTGCCACTGGAGCGTCCAGATGCGCCACGACTTGCGCCAAGACCACGGAAAACGCCACGCCCTCGAGATCCACCAGATTGCGTACTGCTTTAGATGTGTTGTGACCATGTAAATTGTTCATACGAGCGTGCTCAACAGCGTTTACTGATTTGGTGTGCTCCATAACTGCTGCTCGTGACTCCGAAATTTCCAAAGCTCTTGCTTCCTTGATGAATAATTGTCCCTCAGGGCTCTTCTTCTCGTCCTCGACGATGTGCAGCCCTGGATTACTTGCGATATTTTATTATCCTTATTGTGAAACTCACATGTGTTTGCAAGAGTCCTAAGCCTGGTGTAGAACGAATCGATACTTTCCCAGGCTTCCTGCTTGGCCTGTTTGAAAGTGTACACCTCAAAACTGAGATTACGCTTAGGCATGAAATAGTTCTTAAGCGATTCGCACAGTTTGTTATACTCATCTGGAACTTGCACCGTTTATTTCCCGCTAGTTTCGCCCCTAGTGGCAACAATGCCCTTGTCTGTGTCCGAGAAGGAATAAAAAATGTCGTAGACCTCCTCCCCACAGTAATGCAGTAACATGGCTTTCTTACGTTTGTCATCTTTTATATCCAGTGCACATAACATATTGTCAAATTTGCCCATCCTTTTCTTCCATCCAATACCAGCATTGTTCTCTGTCGACCCACCGTCAGACTGTATGACGAATGGTGGGAAATTTGGTAGGTGTATAGCCATGATGTGTACCTTGTCAGTTTACCTCGTCGCCGGATATTATATATTCATTGTTAGATCAACAAACAATTGAACACAGCTCAGTCAAACCTGATGTAATGGGATAAGGAATAATTTCATCAACAAGATGATAAACAAGGAAGGGATTAAACTATAATTCAATCAGTTAATCACCCGTCTGTAGATTTGCCACCGATTTTCATTGTTTTACATGGAAAAAGAGTGGCAAACGGTGGAGTATTGGAACATGAAATATGATGAAAATCGGTGGCAAACAGTGAAAAAAAAGAGGACAGTGGAAGAATTTACATCATTGATGGCATTTGGTTGCATTTTATAGCAAACAGTGGTCGAGTATTGAAACAAAATGCCATTGTTTGCCATCCAGTGGAAAACGATGTAAAATTTTACATCGCAAATGGTGGAGTATTTGGACAAAATGCCATCCAGTGGCAAACAGTGTAATATTTTACAACGTTTGCCACATAGGATGGCAAATGGTGGAAAAAGATGGTCAATTAGTGATTGTATTACGGATACTGATGGCACATTGCATCCTCAGTTTGACTGTCACCTAAATGAAAATAGGATAAATAAAATACAAATTAGGTAAAGAAATAACATTTTATTAGATGAAGTAGTAGTAGTATCGAATAATGTAATTGTGACTTATGCTTAATAAACTAAGATATATGCAATGACTTTATTCTTTTTTGAAGAATAATTGTTTAGTACATCATAATAATTGTATATTTTTTCTTCAATAAATGAATGCGAATATAAAAGAAAAGCACAGAAATATACATATTAATTATTATTGAAATTGTTTCTCGATGGCTTCAGGAGGTGTCTCAACGCGATGTTGGTTGAGTCTTTCGAACATGAAAGGAAATCCTCAATGATGCATTCTAAAAAACAAGCAAAATAAAACACACACTTAAAAAGACCTTTGTTATGGTTGGGTTTTTGTGTTTTCTTATTGTCCAATATTTTTTAAACCTAGCTAGAGGCAAGTTTTTAAATCCAGTTTTTTAGTCCATACAATTTTAATTAGTTAATTATTAATTATGTTGCTTTACAATGGGGTTTTTGCGCAAATACTGCCCTTATTGTTTGCCTATATTAAATATACATATTATAAATGGCATTTGTTTGAAAAAACATCATTAAAAATACATAAAATAATCGTAACCTATAAGGTAACAATTTCATTTGCAAAGGTATGTGTCACCTTGTAAAAAGGACAGTTTGTGTCTGTCTTCAATCTGTGGTCTTGCATCACCACAGGTCCCCCTCTGACCACTTTGAAATCGATCCTCCACCGCCTCCTTGCTGAACAGCATACCAAACACCTTTGCTGTGGCCTTCTTTTAGTTTTTACACAACGCAATTTCAGCCACTACTTGACTCTGCAACAATAAAGAAAGTGAAATGAGAGCAGTAAAAACTAAGCATTTTGATTTTTTTTACATCTGAACTGAATACAAAAGAAAAAAATGTAATTATAAAAGATATCATTTGTTTTCATTTATTATTTTAACTGCCTAGCATGTGTATTTTGTAGAACACCAAACACATAACAAACATTTATACTAGATATTTGCCAAATTTTACTTAAAATTTACATATAGAAGGGACATTCCAAGATCATAAAAGCACAAATACCTTAGTGTAACCTCGATATGTTTCAACAGAGGTAGCAGCACTAGCTGATGCACTTGATATGGGGGTAGTCTGCAGTATTGTGCTGTTTGGAGATCCAACAGGCTATAATGCAACAAAATCAAATTAGTTGAGATAAAACAAGACTATTGCCAAGCAATGTGGTCCCCTACCAGTGAGACTTCACCATTTTCATATTATCTTAGTATGTCACTTGAATGACTGGGACTTAATTTTGTTATTGTTACCCACAACTGAATTTGTTGTCCATTACAAAACCTTTGTTACAGAAAAACAATGCACCCATTCAAACAATTTACCAAAAATACCTACTCGAATCAAACTATAAGTAAATTACGAGTCTACTACTGCAGTTAAAGGTATTGATACCAATATCAAACTATGTACAACAACATTACTGTTTAATAAAACAGCGCCACAATCTGGGGTTAAATTACAAACAAACAAATACTGAACTAGTCACACATGTTTAAACTGTTTTAGAACAATATTATGTAACTTTTAAAGGGTAAAACAGCTATTATACACAATAATAAACTGCATGTGACAATGGTTCTTCAGATCGATTATATCTGTCCCGTACATTACCGTACAGGTATAATTGCAATAGCNTTCCAAGCTGGTAGCCCGATCGGGCTAGTGCCTAAAAAAAATAATGCCAACACTGCATATTCTGGTACAGAATACACTGACCAGCTTTCGTTGTCGTCTGTGGCTCCTCGATCACGGCAACAATGTCAGTCAAATCTCTCATGATCTTATCTTCCTTGGCTGGCCACCTGAAACATCCCTTACGTTTCCCAGAATCAGTCATAAAGTTTATGTAATATGTGCCATCAGGACAGATTTCAACCACTTGTCCAATATAGTTGTTGTCATCGTACCGCGCAACAACAAACGCACCATCTTCAATGTAGGAAGAGCAAACAGAACGTGCACTTGCTTGTTGCTCGCACTCATCTGCGATTTCGTCGGATATTTCTTGCTCTGTATGCTCAGTAGTGCTACATGTGTCCATCACTTCCACAGCTTTTTCTTCAATGTGTGCATGATTCCATGCACATGTTGTATTTCTATTGAAACCGTTCAAAAAGCAGTCATTACATGCACAACTTGTAGTACGTGTAATCATCTGTCCATTACCCATACCTACAACGGCATGCAGCATCATCCAACCTTTAAGTGGTTTGATTTGTGTATTTCTTTTGTCTCCTTCTAATTTTGTATTAGTGTATGACTCTTTTGTCACGAACTCGTACTTAATACCCCTTTCATCTTTCGTAGCCCACGAAAAGAAATCACGAGCATCTTGAATTAGTACTTCGCCTTGTTTCACAGCATTAACCGCATTCCTTTTAGCAGTGCCGCCCACCCCATCACAGGGGCTCTTACCATGTCCTGCTTCGAAGTAATGCCAAGATGCAGTGACTCCAAAGCGTTTATCGAAATGCCCTATTAGATCAAAGATGGTTTTGTTCCTATACTGTGATGATGGGGAGTCGGTCCAAAAATGAACAGTTTCTACATTCGGTATCACATCTTTTACTAGAGACATCAGCTTATCTATGATTGTGATCACCAGCAGCGTTGTGATTGAGGACCTCAGAGACGAACACATAGCTAGTGTGCTTTAGCTCATTATCATCATTCCTGGAATAGATCACGGTAGGATGGAGAGTCACCATGCAACTGTTCCAATATGCTGATTGATTTCTTCCAGTGTGTTGCATGTATAGTTCTCACTGAAATCCATTTGTGAAAGGACATGATTCTTTGGTAATTTATCTTTCATATCTTTGACGGCAACATACTGCTCTTTAACTCGTTTCACGTGACCCTTAAACTCCTCAAACTCTTTCAGTACAGTCTATATGAACTCTTGCCTGCTACTCTCAACATCTACAACCCTTTGGCGCTCCTTCCCATTATTCAGCTTCACTCGTTTCCACTGTTGACACTTAATCTTTTCTTCACTGGTAGGTAACTCAACCCATGCGAAAGACGAAAAAATCTTGTCTGACACGAGATCCGATAACTTTTAAAATTTGTCGGACCTCACAAGATTTTATCAGATCTCGTTCTTCTTTAACCAAAGAATAGCAAACTCACAATGCTCGAAACCAGTCAAAATTTAATTCAACCACTCAATGATGTGTCGCCTACGTCACGAAACAAGGTGCAATATTTGAATATGTGACTGGTTCTAAGAATCGCGCTTGGAATTTGTTACGTAACCAGCAAAGACTGATTGGTAAAATTTATTTTAAAGTTAAATAATCCATCGAAGTAAAATAAACATAAATGAGTCTGTTTGTTTTTTTTACATATTCCTAGTTTCGTGTTTATTTTTAATCCAAGTTTTACGTATTGTTGTTGTTTTTTTTTTGTCGGACACGAGGTCCGACAATTTCGGAAATATTATCGGACCTCGTCAAATTTTATCGGATTTGTCCTAGGTCCGACGTCTTTCGCATGGGTTGGGTAACTTTTCCAGAAGTTCACGTAGCAGCTCAGGGTTTTCCTTGTACTGATCTACAAACTTGTCTGGGTTTGTGCTTGTTGTTATATTATTTGACTTCATGGACCTTAACAAAAAACAAAAGTTCTGATGTCTCGAACACAGACAGACACTTTGCAAGGCAAAGTTTACTGGACAAATGTGCTTTGGTCTGTTACTGTAAAACGTTGCTCGTCCAATTTTGAAATTTGACTCTGCTAAGAACTTCTGGTGAAGGTTATACATAAAGTCATTCAGAACCCTTTTCTGGATTTTCTCTGACAAACTTTTACCTTTCACTGCATCAGCCTTTCCAGGCATCAACCTCGAGTTATCGTCCCTCTCTAAAAACTCCATCACTTCTCTCTTGACACGCTTAAGTCGTACCTTCTTAGAAATTTCAATTGACTTGGAAGGAAAGGACATTTTCCTGTTCAGCTGTGTATGCTTCTCTAATGTTGACATCATACGATACCGTTTCATGACTGTTCCTGAAGCTACTCCGTGTATGATCTGTTTTCTGTTGCTCTTGTTGCCTTGGGTTTCTTTAGCCAGCTTTACTTCTTAACTTAAACATTCTCCAAATATCAATTTCTTTCTCACTTCTGGGACACTTTTTGGATCTTTTCCGGATTCTTTTAGGAGTCTATCTGTCTTTCCGGTTGGTGTATTAGTGATAGGTTTCACTTGGTTCTTTTTCTGTTCATATCTCTGAAGTGTTTTTCTGTGCACTCTTTAACTTTCGTCTAAGCTCTTCATTCTTGTCTTCTAGTGTTTCAACTCTTCGATATGCTCTGGACAATGCTCTAGACACTCGTTTCCTTCCTGATGTTGACTTTGAATTAGATGGAAAAGGTAATTTGACAGTTAAAATGTTGGTTGAGCTTGTCACTTCATTCTCATTTGACTGCATACTAGTACTAGGCTGTGGTAAAACTTCATTTCCTCTATCACCAAGGCTCTTTGTATCACTTCCTTTTTGCTGTTGTTTCTTCCTTCTAAACCTTTGTTGGCATTTTCTATTTCTCTCTCTAACTTTGAATTGCTTATCTTCATCCATCTGTGCCATCGGTTTGAAATAAATCTTCCTACGGTTACGCTCTTGCCTTAACCACTCTTCCTCTCCCAGCTGCTGTTTCTCGGCTCTCTATATTCTTGCATACGCTGCGCTTTTGATTTCGCCATCCTGAGACAAACAGAAGTGTTAATGAAGTCTTTATCATGCAGTAAATTGGTTTTACTAAACATAAACCCAAGTTAGAAAATGGTAAAATTGGAAATAATGGACGGGACAAATTAAAAGTAATGGACGGGACAATGGGATGATCACCTATAATGCTAATATTGTCATATATGTTCATGATTATACGATATGTTTAAACAGACATAATATAGAACTGCTGTTAAAATGGCACTGTACTGTGTTAATATGCTTTATTCATGTTTCCTTTAAGCAAAAGTTATGTGTAGTAAAATAATTGTTCCATGCCTCAACTAAACTGTATTTGAAATGAATAGTATACATAATAACCCTCCCACCTAAATATTATTTCAACATGACTAAAATGACATTTTATCTCTTATGTTTATTTAAAAACCATTGCCGAAGTGCCATTTATAGAAAAACACACATTCTGTGTCTTATAAATGAGGGTATTTTATTATATAATTGACGAGACAAACCGAGTAATTGACAAAACAGTTTTGTTTATGTATTTACACGTGTTATGTGCCTGAGGCAGTAGAACAAACTATGCAAAATGGTGTATACACATATTCAACACAAAATAAAAATGTAATGGTAATGATTTCAAAATATATGTTGCAGTAATCGTTCAAGCACTTACCTATATATATGAAAGTTGAAGTGAACTGTAAAGACTTTGAAATGTTACCGCCATTCAAAATGTTTGTCAACATCCGGTTTTATTTTTCCCCCACGCACATAAATTAACCTAATTTTACAACTTTGAGCAAGAAATGAGCGCTATATCAAGGTACACAGAAGCCCTTCGTCTCGTCGATTATGTCCCGCTCATTACTTACCTTTTTTTTAAATGCAAAATTGACCAGTTTTCTCCCAAGATGAATAAATAAAGAAATACGTACATTATGAATATACTTGTTAGCAATATAATTTGATGAAGCATATCCGATAGATGCATATGATTTATTGTAGGACACCTTAAACTGACGGACTAGTCCATTATTTTTTGAAAACTAGGGGAACAAAAAATTAAAATTAACGTACTGGTGCGTCAATTCTTTTCATTTTGCACAGTTTTTGGTACTATTACAACATAAC
>VMBQ01008250.1:6604-36516 GCA_007657795.1 Dreissena rostriformis
CTGTGCTACGAAGATTTGTGTAAAAAATAAATACACCCACGCCAATTTTCGCGCGCTTTTTATGGTTCAGAACAAAGAAAATGAAAATATCATGGGCATATATACATGTATTTATTTGTGGCTACAATTTGTAACAGAACATGAACTCTACACAACGCGCGCACTAGGCGTCAGGTGATTTACGAATGTTGGAATACACCTGTTCTGATTGGGCGCTTATTTCATCAAATCTTTAAATAGAAACATATGCCGAAATTCATTTGATAGTTTAGAGATATGGCGAACGTTTGTGATTTTTGCATTTCTATCACACTTTTATCGTCAACATTGACCAGAATTTGCATGAAATCGGAAATCTCGGGATTATCGGGTAATGGACAGAGACGGGAATTTTTGCATGTATGCGGTAATCGATTGTGATTGTTCGTAATCGTTGTTAATTTTTTAGACACCAAATGACACCTATAACATTCAAACGCACGGTAGATTCTTTCTGCAAATTGGTACCGACCTACGTTTATGTTCAATTATTTTATTTCTAGCGAACACGATGAACACCGCGGTAGATATTATGGATCCGCGGTGATTCGCGGTGTCCACCTTATGGAAAACGGCCCCCGCGAATATTTGATCTGAACACCCATCGCGGGGGTCGTTTGGTAAGCGAACACCGTAAAATGAACACCGCGACGGGTGACGTTTGTCCAAGTACACGCTGCCTGTACTGTAGTATCCCATGAAACTATCGGAATATCTCTCGCTTTGTCGTTTAAACGTTAAAAAAATGTAATCGAAAAAGTTTTGTGGTAACTCCAAAGAAATAACGGATTTAAAGGCATTTTTCTAAGTATTTAAATTATTACGACCACATGTCCCGTTGGACTAGCAAATTCTTTAATTACTTGTCCCGACTAACAATTTGGTTGTCCTGGACAGTCGGACTACCGTTAATTCGAGCCCTGTGACGTGATGTGTGCATGTTTATACAAAACTCAATTCACTCACGCTTTCCATGCGAATGACGCGACGTTGTACATGCTGCATAATTTTCGAGCATATTTCATCGAGTGGATACATCGTGCGAAAGATAAACAAAGTCAATAAAAAGCAATTAATAAACAAAGTCAATAAACAAAGTCAATAAAAAGCAATTATTAACAAAGTCAATAAAAAGCAATTATTTCTTGCTTTAAATTAACTTTAATGGTACCATTTGCATGAGGTTGTGGTTAAGACAGGTAAACGTTGATAAGTTCTACATCTACATCATACGTTGGCGCAATCACACTTGATTATTACGCGACGGTTTATGAAGGGGTGCATATGGACTCCCAGAGCTGTCATAGCAAAAATTTTCATAGGCTCTGGGAGTCCGTTTATATGGACTATGCAACTCTCAGCAACCCTTTGGGTTATAAAGCTGAGAGTTGAATTATTGCAACTACTCTCACACACTGTCATCTTTTTGATACGAAAAATGTGAAAGGGATTGATTGATCTCGATCTATGAATTAATGGACTATGAATCAGTCTTAATGTAAGTATTTTTATTTTGCCGATTGTTGTTTGTTTGGATTAGTGATAAGTGGGTGGGGTAAGTAATCACACACATTCTAGAAAAATCTTTACGAAAAAAAAAATGTCACATAACTTGTTTATTATCACAAAAGAAGGAATTACGCGTACGATGGTCTACACATCAGTAACTATACTTAACCTGTACAATTGAATAGCAGATGATAAAAAATTTCCGGCACTTTTTTTTGAGAAAAATGTTTTCGAATTAGTCACGTGACGACATGCGGATCGGAGTAAATAATTTTTAAATAATCTAAAAAAATCAACGTTTTTCTTTTTTTAACGTTTTTCTTTTGGTATTTAAGGACAAATAGGTTTATAATTTTCTAAATGTTTAGGTCAGTATTTTAAAAGTGCGTTATTAAATAGGTTGCATGCGACCATAATTTATTTTCAGAATAAAATCCTCCACCACCACAAACTCCTCGCATTATCAACTGTAATTAGCTCTGCTCGGAACTGGTCATATCTCTGGGTTGAGTTTGATAGAAGGTGCTAATCAATTAACTGGCAAAATATGGCTTATAGCTATGTACGAAAATAAATGTATATAGGTTAACCTGGTTTAAATCGAAATAATTTGCATCTCGATTCACATTTAACAACAATAGAACGCACTTACATTTGTTCACATGTTTCATTCGGCATGCTGATTTGACCTTTATTTAAGATCTATCAATTTTCTTGATAAGTCTGTACCTTTATTTATGAAGAAAGTTGTGCAGCGGGAGAAATCAACCCAAAATAGAATTACGCAAAAAAATATTTAGGGAAATGCAGACCTATTATAATTTTTAAATATCCACCAATAACTGTTGCCTACATTAATATTTGAGGAGATTATAATTCAAATAATTATTTCCTTATTTTTTTCAAAGTAATGAACTATAAATCATTTTATAGTTTATTCTCTGTTTTAAATTCATTAAATCGAAAACTAGTTTTGAATTATATACATGTCAGTCACATACATTTGAGTGGCAACATTCATCCTTTTTCTTCAAAGTCTTTTAAATTTAATTCTTTATGACCTTACGTTATTTTCTTATTAAAACATGCACGGCCTTTGAGATCATTTTAATAAACTAGTGTAAAAAAACGTTAATAGCGTTATATACATTGAATACGAGCACACAACATATGGCAAACACATTTTTAAATACACACATTTTGAGCATATTTATATTTCATTTATTTGCATTGTTCTTCACACTGCAATTTGAAGTCCTGTAAGTTCCGGTATTTATTTAGTTCATTACTAAGCCATTACTCATTTACGGCACACTTGTTCATTATGCAATTTCAATCGAGTTAGTAGCATTTGCAACTACCAATTTAATTTCAATATAATCTGGTACTTGTCGCCACACTTTAAGAGGGGTTGATGACACATAGTATAATAATTATTATACTTTAATTAATTGAGATGCGAATGCCTTAACTATGCTAGTGTAAGATTCTGACAATGCCATTATAATAATTCTTCAATTGAAATTCTGCACAATGATTTCCTGAGGGAGAGATCTTATCGATAACGCATATGTTTATACTAAAGAGCCATTCTTTAAGTTGTCCTTAATTTTAGTATGTTATCAAGTGCTAGGCGTTTGTAGCCTGTTGTTTTGTTTCTTTGTTGTTTTTTCTTCAATACAAAAACCAATACATACCGAACGAGTAAACCAGAATGCGGTGCTTCGCGCCTATAACAGTACTTGTCAGATGATAACAGGAAAGCGAGGCAAGGAATAAAGTCATAACCACCTCTAAGACCTCTAGCAAGGCGAAGTCGGAACATGATTCGGCAGACTCATATATTTATTTGTTTCGTTGTTCAACAGGGGCCAAAGGCGGATTTCTACTGTGTGTTTTTGCGGCGCCCTCACGACCGGGTGCTGTAGACACTTTATACGTTTATACGGCATTCTCAACTCCAGCGTGATGTGTAAACGTCGAACCGCGGCGTTGTCATCGAAGAAACTAAAAAACGCCGCTCCGTTGGTAATCAGGGTTTAAATGATGTAGAAATGGACTTAAATTTTATGTACACTTATATGTATCGTGAATATTGCTGGGCCAAGTGTGAGGTGGAGCTTTCTATAACCGGTTTAAACCCCCTGTGCTTAGCATTGACCGTTCCAAGGCGGTGACCCCAGCTTTATTCTACTATGTTGTTTCGTTTTGTGCCGTACTGTACCGTTTTGGCAATTGGTTCCTTGCCATAAATAAAGGACCACGAAGGTGTGTATGATAGAAATGCAATACCGCTGCAGTTTCTGGAGTTTCACTTATTTATATTAAAACAGCACACTTTGAACAGTCGACGACTTTAATGGCCTGATCATGATGTTGTTGATTTACCTTGAAATCGAGGCATTTACGTCATTTTTCATCTTTAGTGGCCAATACAGAAAACGCGTCAATTTAAACGCCATCATGGAATACAGACTGAAGCGAGTTATTTTTCATCGGCGCAGACAATTTCCGAAACGAAAACCAGTTTGATTTCCGCTTCATGGAATCTCGGCTATCACGTGGGATATTCGGGTCATGGACATGCTTCGTAAAAAATATCAGCGCTGAACAGGCGCGGTAGAAAAATAACTCATATTAGTTTGCATTGCATGATGCCGTATTAATTTATGTGTTTGTTGGCGCAGTGTGTTGTCCAGCCGACGAAAAAAATGCTTCAGGTAACGATTGTTCTAGATTTCCGGCGCAAATCTATAAATAATTATTTTTTTCATTAATCTCCCCCCCCCCCCCCNCCACCAGTTTACACATTTAACGTCATATTTATTTTAATATGACATGCTGAATTATAATTCGACGGATATAACTTATACCACTGATCCTGAATGATTTGAACACTTTCATCAACAATTTACCGCTTTAGATTATCGTTTTCTTTAAAAAGCAAATGTGGGGGAAAAAGTATTTTTTTAATATGATCCTTTTGCGTCAAAAGAAATTTAAATGGGACTTGCAAATGCCGAAATATTGCGGACATGAGCCGTCTTGACTTGACGCAGTTTTGAAATGCGTGTAGTGTCGCCTTTTTTATATTCGGTGTGGTTATTCTTTACTCCATAAAACCGGAACCGGTGCCGGTTTGTTTTGCTGCTTCATTCACAAACTGTCGATTTTATATTGTAACTATGGAATGCCTTATCGGAATCCAGGGAAAAGACTTTGTTCTTGTTGCCTGCGATCAGGTCGCAGCACGGAGCATAGTGTCAATGAAACAAGGTTGGCATATATTCTGTTTCTGTTTTCTTTTTTACCGAGAAAAATAGTTTCCCCACCGCATTTTTATTTAGCCTTAAGGATTTTACTTAGTCATATTAAATTTGCCCGGCAAAACAAGGCTTTGGGTAAATTCGTTTGGTGTCCCTGCTCATGCCGTTTACCGGTGTCGATGCGGCATTTGATTCTTCGGTCTATGGGGCTTAACGCCTATCTCTCAATACATTTAGACACATTTCCGAAACAATAACAGTTGTTTTTCTACTTGAAAAAGGTAGGGAAAAACCTAAAAGGAAATTATACATAAATAGCAAGAAAGATGCCTTTTGTTGACAGTTTTCACATTTAACATGAAGTGTAAATGGTTGCAAGACAACTCGCCCCAAGCGGCTATTTGGCCTAGGGTCTACAGATCTATGTACATTTTACCTAAAAAAAGAGAAAGAGTGTGAAGCATTATTACATATAATTCCATTTTAGATCTGGATAAAATGCACAAGTTGAATGACAATCTTCTGATGCTGGTGGTGGGAGAGCCTGGAGACACTGTCCAGTTTGCAGAGTACATGAGTAAAAACATTCAGCTCTACAAAATGAGAAATGGTAAATTAGTTTAGTTTATACCTATTTATTGTCCCCTAAGGGTAAGTCCCTTATGGTTTACGCTCTGTCTGTCTGTCTGTCTGTTAGTCATTCTGTCTGTCAGTCAGTCAGTCTGTCTGTCAGTCAGTCTGTTACACTTTTCTGGATCCTGCGATAACTTTAAAAGTTCTTCTTATTTTTTCATGAAACTTGAAACATGAACAGATGGCAATAAGGAGATTATGCACGTCATTTCATTTTGTTCCTACATCAAGAATTCTTGTTGAATTCTGGTTGCTATGACAACAAATAGACTAGAAATATTGCTGAAAATGGTGGAGTTTCACCGGTAGGGGACCATATTGCTCGGCTATAGTCTTGTTTTAGCTGGATTTCATTAAAAGTACTTACAACTTATTTGCAACGCTCTCCAGTCCTAGAACCAGTACTTGGTGCCTTTGAGGGAAATCTAAAGAATGCTACCACTGTGGGGATCAAACCCGTGACCTCTCGGTCGCTAGGCGGACACCATATCCATTACACCACGGCGACTTACTTTTTGCAGTTTATTTTTTCTTTTATTATTAACAAAGTTTAAGACCAACATGAAAATATGTTGGATATTCATTAACATGTGATTTTAATGTTACGGATTTCATCTGACATTTGCTGTTGTTGTTTGGATTATTTTCTGATGTTATATAATTTCTTTGTGCCATATAAACTGCAAACACACATAATTTAAAGTTGGACTTGTGGAGAAACAAATGGTTCATGCATTTCATGTAATAATCCATGTATTGGATCCAACAATCTAATCTGCTAAGTTTGCTTAAACTTGAGATGTTAAATCATGGGAATGGTTATCGTTGGAACAGCAGTCTTAATATTTTGTACTGCCTCATGCATACTTTGTTTCAATATATTTGTACTGCACCATGCATATTTTGTTTAATTTGTATTATTTTTTGCAGGATATGAGTTATCCCCTAATGCAGCTGCAAATTTCACTAGAAAGAATCTTGCAGACTACCTCCGTAGCTCCGTAAGAATGTTTTTAATTTTTGTCTCAAGATGACATAATTATACCCACAGTGACCCAAACAAATATTTCAAGTGGGTTTATTTGACTTTCCATTTTGGTGGGTCATTAAACATTTCTTGCCCATTTAACTCCTAGTCAATTTTTGTTTGAATTTAAGTTTGGGCTACTACCGGTAAATATGTTGTGGTGGTAAAAAATGAAAGGTAACAAAGTTGAATGGCTAGTAATTTGAATATGCACATTTTTAAGACTTGCTCATGAAATTTTTCCTGTGGAAAAAATGGCCTGCCCATTTAGAAATTAATAATGGTTCAGATTAAACAGTTTCCTTTAGAATAAACTACAGAAAATAAAAACATTGTGCTAAGCCATTTTCCATGTAATTCAGGTTTCATGTATTTACTTACTTACTTATTGTTGTTAACTACTTGCCGTACTATTTTCTTTTCTCCCTTTCTAGTAGTTTCTACATCAAAGGCCTTTCTTGTTTTTAGACTCCCTACATGGTGAATCTGTTGTTAGCTGGATACGACAAAGACGAGGGGCCATCTCTTTATTTCATGGACTACCTAGCCTCGTTGAACAAGGTCCCGTTTGGAGCGCACGGTTACGGGTCCATGTTCACTGTCAGTATACTGGACAGACATTATCGCGCAGGTACTTTAACCCTTTGCATGCTGGGAAATTTGTCGTCTGCTAAAATGTCGGCTGCTGAATTTCTAAAATTAGCATTTTCTTCGATTTTTTTTCAAAGAATACTATCAGAATAGCAAACAGTTTGGATCCTGATGAGACGCCACGTTCTGTGGCGTCTCATCTGGATCCAAACTGTTTGCAAAGGCCTTCAAAATCCGGTTCCAGCGCTCAAAGGGTTAANAAACATGATGTATGCATGCATCAATATTTAGTATACTCTTTAGGATAATAGTTTCAACTTAATAATCATATTCTACATAACTAATTTCTATATGATTTAGTAATTGTTCTCAATGTTAACTATATTAGGTTATTACGTCATACAATCAATCAATTAACACAGACCGTTATCTCTTTAATCTCTTAATTAATCGACAACGATCAAAAAAGGCCACTTGCTACTTCACACAGCGCAATACACGCGAGAATTATTGGAAGTTGATCAGTTTAGTAAATTGAATATTGATGATGTTTTTATTTAGATTTAATGATGATTATATGAATTTAAAATTTATTTGCGTATGCAGGGATCGACAAGATTACAAGAAATTAGATAATCCGACAGACGGTGGTTATATATTGCTGAATGAAAGAACCATAAAAAACGCAAGAAGTTACACTCAAAATCTCATAATCTTAATGATTATAATACACATATTAATGTACAAATAATTTATAAATTTAATATATGCAGCTTATATATAAAATAATAAATGATGCACTTTACATTGTGTACATTATAATTTAGAGTTTACATACTCACCAGTTCCAAATAGTTTATTATAAATGATTATAGCTAGTAATAATGATAAAATAATAAAAACTGAATAGTTATATTTTATTGAGATGTTTTTATTATATACAATTGACAAATTAAAATAAACTAACCAGTTCCACAAAGCCGATGCTGCCAACGTTCACAAACGTCGCATGTAACTGCATGTTGTCTAGGTCGTACCTCCAAATTGCACGAAATGCACAACACATTATCCATTTTTGAAATAATAGAACCATAAATTTGAGCTCCATTTTATATACTGGGATAATTCACAGTTAGGTTATTCCGAACATATCAAACAAAAAAGTGTTACCGAAATATAAAAGACGGCGCTCTTTAATTTGTAAGCGTATTTGTAACAAAGGCCAGTAATATTCCCTAATTGCTTATTATATTAATTAATGATAAATCTAAGGTACAAACTTGCTTACATGTGTGAAAAATCAAGACGGCGCTCTTGAACTCGTAAGCGTGTTTGTAACAAAGGCCAGTAATTTTCACTAATTGCTTACTATATTAATTAATGAAAACTTAAGGTTCAAACTTGCTTATATGTGTGAACAATCAACTGTTCATACCCCGATATGCATATGATAATATAGGGCGAACGGACCCAGGGCGAACGGACCCAGGGCGAACGTGTTACTAGGGCGAACGGACCCGATACCGGTCTACAGATGTATGTACATTTTACCTAAAAAAGAAAGAGTGTGAAGCATAATTACATATAATTCCATTTTAGATCTGGATAAAATGCACAAGTTGAATGACAATCTTCTGATGCTGGTGGTGGGAGAGCCTGGAGACACTGTCCAGTTTGCAGAGTACATGAGTAAAAACATTCAGCTCTACAAAATGAGAAATGGTAAATAAGTTTAGTTTATACCTATTTATTGTCCCCTAAGGGTAAGTCCCTTATGGTTTGCGCTCTGTCTGTCTGTCTGTTAGTCAGTCTGTCTGTCAGTCAGTCTGTCTGTCTGTCAGTCAGTCAGTCTGTCTGTAAGTCAGTCTGTCACACTTTTCTGGATCCTGCGATAACTTTAAAAGTTTTTCTTATTTTTTCATGAAACTTGAAACATGGACAGATGGCAATATGGAGATTATGCACGTCATTTCATTTTGTTCCTACATCCAGAATTCTGGTTGCTTTGGCAACAAATAGACTAGAAAATTGCTGAAAATGGTGGAGTTTAACCGGTAGGGGCCATATTGCTTGGCTATAGTCTTGTTTTAGCTGGATTTCATTAAAAGTACTTCCAACTTATTTGCAACGCTCTCCAGTCCTAGAACCAGTACTTGGTGCCTTTGGGGGAAATCTAAAGAATGCTACCACTGTGGGGATCAAACCCGTGACCTCTCGGTCGCTAGGCGGACACCATATCCATTACACCACGGCGACTTACTTTTTGCAGTTTATTTTTTCTTTTATTATTAACAAAGTTTAAGACCAACATGAAAATATGTTGGATATTCATTAACATGTGATTTTAATGTTACGGATTTCATCTGACATTTGCTGTTGTTGTTTGGATTATTTTCTGATGTTATATAATTTCTTTGTGCCATATAAACTGCAAACACACATAATTTAAAGTTGGACTTGTGGAGAAACAAATGGTTCATGCATTTCATGTAATAATCCATGTATTGGATCCAACAATCTAATCTGCTAAGTTTGCTTAAACTTGAGATGTTAAATCATGGGAATGGTTATCGTTGGAACAGCAGTCTTAATATTTTGTACTGCCTCATGCATACTTTGTTTCAATATATTTGTACTGCACCATGCATATTTTGTTTAATTTGTATTATTTTTTGCAGGATATGAGTTATCCCCTAATGCAGCTGCAAATTTCACTAGAAAGAATCTTGCAGACTACCTCCGTAGCTCCGTAAGAATGTTTTTAATTTTTGTCTCAAGATGACATAATTATACCCACAGTGACCCAAACAAATATTTCAAGTGGGTTTATTTGACTTTCCATTTTGGTGGGTCATTAAACATTTCTTGCCCATTTAACTCCTAGTCAATTTTTGTTTGAATTTAAGTTTGGGCTACTACCGGTAAATATGTTGTGGTGGTAAAAAATGAAAGGTAACAAAGTTGAATGGCTAGTAATTTGAATATGCACATTTTTAAGACTTGCTCATGAAATTTTTCCTGTGGAAAAAATGGCCTGCCCATTTAGAAATTAATAATGGTTCAGATTAAACAGTTTCCTTTAGAATAAACTACAGAAAATAAAAACATTGTGCTAAGCCATTTTCCATGTAATTCAGGTTTCATGTATTTACTTACTTACTTATTGTTGTTAACTACTTGCCGTACTATTTTCTTTTCTCCCTTTCTAGTAGTTTCTACATCAAAGGCCTTTCTTGTTTTTAGACTCCCTACATGGTGAATCTGTTGTTAGCTGGATACAACAAAGACGAGGGGCCATCTCTTTATTTCATGGACTACCTAGCCTCGTTGAACAAGGTCCCGTTTGGAGCGCACGGTTACGGGTCCATGTTCACTGTCAGTATACTGGACAGGCATTATCGCGCAGGTACTTGAGTCTTTTATAGGATTTTTTAGTTTAAACTTAGATATTTAAGCTTGATAACATTGAAAGTCTTAAGCATATTGAAACATTTTTGAGTTCATTTGAGTCCATAAGCAACATTTGATTCTTAGTGATTTTTGCAAAATCTGATTTTCAGGGTTACCTCCCTTAAACAGTAATAAATAAAATTATGGTAGATATAAATCATCAAAAGTACATGGTTGTGAAGCTGATAGATTCTCATAATACCATTGCGAAATTTGTTTAACATTTAATTTTATATTAAGAATTGTTTAGTCCATGGTGCTTCCTCAACTTAAGCCCAGTGTATAGCGTAACTTAACTTGCATGTTTTGCTAAATATTAATTATGTTTATTCATTGTTTTCACCAGTCCAAAGATATGATTAATAGCATGTTGAGTTCATTCTTTTCAGATATAACCTTAGATGAGGCACAGAAACTTTTAGCTAAGTGTGTTAACGAGGTGAGGATGGATATTTGTATTATACACGGTCAAAGTTCTATTGGTCAAACTAAAGAATGGCAACTTCAGTTAATAGTAATGTATTATTTAAAACAAGAGAATAAATTTTGTGTAATAGACACAGAATTTTATTTCTGATTATTTTGTTTGTGCTAAACTTAAATGTTCCAAACTACAACATGGCACAAAAAATAAAAATAAACATCACACATCTATAAACCACCTTATTAATCAGACCCTAAGCGGAAAGCCACCCATCTTGTTTCCATGGGCAACACTGATCTAGCTCCCCAACTGTTTCATTTCAGATCAAGCAGAGGTTTATTGTGAACATGCCCACCTTCAAGGTGAGATGTATAACCAAGGACGGCATCCAAGACCTGCCCAACATAGTGGCCACTGGACCTCCGGCATAGTGACACACTACGGGAACTCACTAGGGAGCAGATTCAGAATTGATTGAACTATTTTCTGGCGTCATTAAGGCTTAAAGGATGGTTGTTAATTAGTTTGAGATGGTTTAAAAATGGAGTTTTTCACATTGAAATGTCCTTTACTATGAACACATGACTTATCACCTGAAATTTATCATTTTCTTTAGTTGTTTGGAAAATACGTAATGATATGGAAATATTTAGTGATTTAGTGGAAGCTTATTAACATTTCAACTAGAAAATTAACAACAATGCATTCAAGATGTATGACAGAATTGTTTTGTTTTGGTACCAACACAAGTCATGTGTTGCCTGTGATGTAATTGTATGTGGATTGATAAGTGCTACTAACATGTTTCATGTTTTCATTGTTTCATAAACAATAAACTCATTTGAAGAATGTCTCTTTCTTCTGTTCAAATGTTATTCTGACATTTAGTACATGAAGTACATTGTCTTATCTCTACATTGGCATATTTGAATAAGCAGTTTGTATACAGTTCTTTTCAGAAGTATTTCTAAGCTGCAACTGGCCTTAATTTAAAAAACTACAGAAAGCTTGATTATCATGAGAAGTAACAGTTGTGCACAGAACACAAATGTTCAACACACTTGTATTTTTTTATGTCCCCCAGTCTATACTGGGGGACATATTGTTTTTGCCCTGCCTGTTGGTTCGTTTGTTTGTTGGTTTGCACAAACTTTAACATTGGCCATAACTTTTGCAGTATTTAAGATAGCAACTTGATATTTGGTATGCATGTGTATCTCATGGAGCTGCACATTTTGAGTGGTGATAGGTCAGGTCAAGGTCAAAGGTCAAATATATGGGTCAAAATCATAACTTTTGCAATACTGAAGATAGCAACTTGATATTTGGCATAGCAACTTGATATTTGGCATGCATGTGTATCTCATGAAGCTTCACATTTTGAGTGGTGATAGCTCAAGGTCATCCTTCAAGGTCAAAGGTCAAATATATGGGTCAAAATCATAACTTTTTCAATATTGAAGAAAGCAACTTGATATTTGGCATGCATGTGTATCTCATGGAGCTGCACATTTTGAGTGGTGAAAGGTCAAGGTCATCCTTTAAGGTCAAATATATGGGTCAAAATCGCTCAAAAGGGGACATTGTGCATTGTGTTTCACAAACACATCTTGTTTTGGATATGCATTTATTTTTAAGGATAGAATCATATGCAATTCTGACAGTTTGTTTCATTCAACACTGTCATTTTCAGACAAAAGAAGTTGTCAAAATGCAAAATGTTATGTTGCAGACATACTTGCTGCCAACACACCCAAGCATGTTATGTTCAGGTTTTAAACTTACAAAGATACGTTTGTTTTTGTCCTTATGAAGAGAGTAAATATCATGTTTAGAAGTATGATAATGAGATGTTTTTGAGTGTTAGGTGGATTTGAGAAATGCTTTTTACTTGTCCAGGTCATGCGGTAATCATTAAAATGCAATATTCAATACTTTTGCACATACAAATAATATTTGTTATGCCCCCTTTTAAAAAAAAGGGGGTATATTGTTTTTGGCCTGTCTGTCTGTCTGTCATTCTGTCGGTCCAAAACTTTAAGAAATCTTAAAGTTTTGTCATAATTTTTGCAATATTAAAGATAGCAAATTCATATTTGGCATGCATGTGTATCTCATTGAGCCGCCCATTTTGAGTGGTGAAAGGTCAAGGGATCCTCCAAGGTCAAAGGTAAAAAAAAAAATCAAAGCGGCGCATTAGGAGGCATTGTGTTTCTGACAAACACATCTCTTGTTTTAAATTGTCATTGATTCTTGAAAAGCTTAATTGACCTTATTTATTTTATGTCAATTATTGAACATAAACTTAAAATAAGTTATATTTGAATAATAATTTAAACATCTCAGATACCTGTGTCTTTTATGGACACACATTTAAGAAATCTATGTTGACTGTATTTATAGCCAAGCATGTTCAAGTTTTCACATCACATTTCTTTACAAAATCATCCACTTCTTTGGTCACTGGTCATTTGCAAATAATACTTCTCCTCTCCCCAATGTGTTATTGTTTTGTGAACACTTAACCATGATGGACCATGATATCATTGAATACAATAAAACCTTTGACATTCCACGCAAAAGAAGTACTCTATAGTTTTCTCGTCACAGGAAGAACAACACAAGTCATTGAAGATTGAATCAGAGCCTCTTAGGGTAAGACTTGTTGCCGTTTTTGTACAGTTGTGGTTTCAAAAACAATCATACCTTATGACTTAGGATTAAAGAAAAGATTACTATTTATTATTATGAACGCAATTCCAAGATCATAAGACTATCGCTGTTGATACAATGTATATTAACACATTCTATTATATTAGCATATTCCACTCAACACAACTATCTTGCTCATTTCAATACTAAAACAAACCAACAAATGGGATCAAAATAATGCACAAAAAAACAAATCATACACAAATTTAGTATCGATTAAAGGGAGCATATATGATCTTTTAAATTTTCAAAAACGGATACAATTTTGATGAATAAAAAACTAGAATAAACTCAGAGGTGTAGGTATCATAAGTACAAATGAGGTTGGTATAATTGTATTGCCTCCAACAACATTTGATCTATGGTAATATTATAAGACAGTTAAACGATTTTTTTAACATTCCTCGTTCATAGTCATGTATTGTTTAAAGATTGAGAAAATGCATTGTATATATCACAATTGTTTATACTCATTTTAATTATAGGTATAAAAGCAAACTCAATATTGTGACTTTGTTTCATAAAACACTGTCAGACAAACATACTTAGTGACAAAAACACTTGACTGAAACATTTCAAACTAGTTATTTCACATCAAAAACTAGGAGTTTGTGGTTGCTATATTGTCCGATAATGATGGATGCTGTATGCCTATTGTAGCAGACAGACTCTGGTCTCTTCACGCTATCTGTAGCCAGAAAAGCCAATATCTTCCCGCCATCACTATCTACCTGAAACATGACAATGAATAAATACAACCTCACTGTTTGCAATTCACAATTCATGATCTGAATGGCTTCCTTTTAATGCCAACATTATATACATGTAGATGAAAATGACAAAGGAAAGGGAAATGTTTGATGTACCGAATGCTTTCAAAACATTTGTAACGGAAATAATAATAACCAACATTAAAAGTACTATCCGGTGTGTGTGTTTATCAATCCAATGATGAGGAGCGTGTTTGTTTATCCAATAATAATGACTATGTTTTTTAGTTTGGGCAGTTTATTTGGTAACTGTTGATTGTCTGTCAACGTATTAAAAGTCCTTTTAACTTTCCACGGGGCTGTACCATAAATGCACGTAATCCAGAGTCACACAATCAAAAAGCAATATTTTTAAGATATGGAAGCAAGAACTAGTGTATGTTTAGTTAAAAAACACAAATTTCCATTCCTCGAGTTTCAACTTGTGTAGAGGATATCCACCTGTACGATAGTGCCAGACGAGGCTCCACAGACTAGCACCTGTCCAGTGTGTGTCACGTGTATACTTTGTGGGTGGAGAAGGTCAGGGTCAGTAAAGGTCGCCAAAAGTGTACCGTCCTGGGCCAATGTGAGGAGCTTGTGCTGGTCACGATCACTGACATAGATCCGGTCACCGGCTGGGCTTACACCACACGCATATACTGCAGACAGAGTAGGATTTAAACTTATACTTTAATTGCGTAAACAATGTTATAAGGAGTTGTTCACAGTTTGGTAGAATAACGTTTTTTTTTCAAAACATGTCATAGATTCTAAAAGACTGGTATATTACAACATGTTCCAACAAGCGAAATAATACTGCTTAATATGAAAAATGTAAAAAAGACGGCCACAGGCCATATGCCACTAAAATGAGATCCGAAGGAACTGATATTTTATGAGCAGCTTTTGTGATCATTGCTTAAAACATTATGCTACAAAACATTCCTTCAACACAGAAACATTTTTAAGCTCGCCTGCCTGACATGTCTTGAGAACAAATGTTCGGATTACGTTTCATTGGGCAAAAATTTTGAGTTTTATAGTGTTTACAAGGTTCCACTGACGACAATGGACCAATACCATTAAGTGGCGTGTTCTGAGAAAACTGGGCAAAATGCATGTGCGTAAAGTGTCATCCCAGATTAGCCTGTGCAGTCCGCACAGGCTAATCCGGGACGACATTTTCCGCCTAAACTGGATTTTCGCTAAGAAGAGACATCATTTAAACCAAAAATTACATAAAAGCGGAAATTGTCGTCCCTGATTAGCCTGTGCGGACTGCGCAGGCTAGTCTGGGATGACAATTTACGCACAAGCATTTTGCCCAGTTTTCTCAGAACACGCCACATTTTAGAATTCGGCTATGATATCATTTGGAACAATAGGTTTTGAGCAAGTTTCATGAAAATTGGACTTAAAATGTCAATACCAACACTTGACCGGCTTTATGAATTTCTTCTGTTTGGAGGAATATGTCAATTAAGAATTAATTGGATATTGAACTAGTATGGTGCAATAGACCACGTGTCAGTCTCATTGGTAAGGCAAAGAAGCATCGACAGCACTTTACTCAAATAACTCGACTGAAACACGTTTTCAGAGCACCATTCTAGCATAATGTTCCATATATCTTCATTTTGTTGTTGGGTTTTTCCAGCAAACAAAATATCATCTTAAAGATATGCAAATACACATTCTATAAAATGTTTTAAGGTGACAGTAAAGTGAATTCACCCGATTCCTCATATCACAATGGCTACAGTACAGAACGACTCTTACTTGCTCCATCGCAATACAGCTTGCTGATAAGTTGTCCACTCAGCGTGTACTTGTAGAGCGCCGTTCCAGATGCGACATACAGGTCACCCTTGTGGTGGGAAACACTAACACAGTCATGCTCCAAATGAATCGCATCGCCTTTCACCAGCTGACCATTGTCGTAGGACATAAACTGCACATCGTGTGTGTCCTCGACATTTACACTAACAACAAACTCCCAGGGTGATATTGGACACAGGTCCCATGGATAGGCGTTCACTAGAACAAAACTGACTACTTTGTACTGCAGGTCGAGAAGTTTAACTTTCTTATTAGTGTGGTCTGCAATAACCAACTGACCATTGGGGAGAACACAGATGCCTGTGATTTTTACAGCCGAATCTACTATTATCGCCTGATATTTTAACATCATACTTAGACATCCCTTTCTCAACTTCCAATACCTGGTCAGGGTTCCACTGCACTGGCACTCTACGGGTACTGTGTTTAATCCTCCCAAGACCTGACAGTTCGGACAAAAACTTTATAATTGTATCGTTAGCCGTGAATTTGAATGAACTTTCAATCTGAAGGAAGTTCTCCTCCACATATATTTCAGATGTTTCTATTATATCATAACATTTCATTATGGCTAATATCAAGAGTTCCCCCTGGTTCTTCTCCGTAATGTCTTGAACTGCTTTACGAGCTCGTTTTAATTCCATCTGAAGTCCTTTGCAGAGGTCAATATCAGTTTCATGAGAAGTTTGCAGCCTTACTAGTTCATCTTTCATTTCATTTAATGTGATACTTTCAATCTCGTCTAACGCAGTATTTATGCGTTTGCGTGCTTCTTGTATGTTAAGTAATTGTTCATTGTATGATGTATGCAGGGGCACGATGTTGGATTCCCTATTGTTCTGTAGCCTGTCCACTTGGTCTAGAATACTTTGAATCCTGTCGAACAGTTGCTGTAGGTCTAGTGGCCTACTTTGTTGTAACTCTGTTATTTGTGTAACCTCTGTGCAGTCTCTGAAACCATACCATTAAAGTATTGCTATTGTCACAATTTCACAAAGATGCATCCAAGTCAACCCTATTATGGGATAAATTGTGGTCTAAATCAAAACAAGACCTTGCTTGTCGTCAGATATCGGTCTGACCTTGGGTTTATGAGCCTGGTTATTGTTTCACACAACACCTAATCTCATCAGGGTCATCATTTCTGCAAATTTATCTTAAAATCATTTATGATAAACAAAGACATTAACGAATTATCCGGATAGATTTGTTACATGGACCTTGAATTCTGATAATATCCTTTGACATATGGAGCTGGTTCAAGCACACAATCTTAATAATAAACTTATCAGTTCTGAGAACATAAGTTGAGCATCCATTAACGGTGAACAAAAATGATGCAAACAATTAGCTCAGAATTTATATTGAGTGATTTCCGTTCAGTTGTGACCTTGAGCTGGCTCTTGTGTCAAGTAATGGTTATTTCAGCAAAAAAAACGTCCTTGCTGGACAAACTATGACTAACTGTTCCGACGCCAACACACCCAACCATGTTGTGCTCAGACTGGTGACTTATTTGAGTGTTGCTTTACACATTGTTTTTGTTCTTATGAAAATCAGTTAATATCATGTTTGAAAGTATGAGTATAAGGTGGTTTTGAGAAATGCTTGAACACACTATTATTTGATGTTGAAAAAAGAGATTGATCTTGAAACTAAATGTGTTTTTGAAAACATACAGTTTAACTTGTTTTATGTATTCGGCAAATTATAAGAAAAAATATAAAATTGCATATATAAATGCAGAATTTTAAATTGATTTTACTACCAAACTGTGAATTTGAATGTACTTCTTAAAACTTAAGAGAAAAATGAAACTGTATCTACGCATTCATGAACATGGTAAAAAATACACAGAAAGTATCACAATAACTTTCACAAAAACATTCACTTGAAAGTGCTTATTATACAAACAGTATAAACAGCAAGAAACACACATACATACAGATAAGGAATTATATATATTTCCTGAGCAAATCACCAACATGATGTTAATTCTGAGTTTGATTTCTTATTACAAAGACACATAACACAGTTTTGTATTAACTTGTTAATGAAATCATAACCAGAAGGCCATTCAGCGCTCACCAGAGTTTAAAGACTATAAATTGTTGAAGACTTTTCTTGGTTATCTAGTTTGTTGCCCCATTTGACCTAGACTCAAACCATGGCCTTCATATTGTTAAGTTAAACATTCCGACACAGTTTCATCAAGACTGAGTCAAATATGTGGCCTTTAGGCTTTCCTTATATTTAATCTGGTGACCTAGCTTTGGAAAAACGTAACCAATGTTTAAATTCACAGTTCTATATTGTCAAACTAAGCATGCTGACCAAGTTTTATCAAGATTCAATCACACATGTGACTTTTAGAGTTGTAACCGGGTTTTTCTAATAATCAATATGGTTACCTACTTTTTGGACGCAAGTAATCAGATTAAAACTTTGCCTAGACATCGTCCAAATAAACATTCTGACCAAGTCTCATCAAGATTAAGTCATTAATGTGGCTTCTAGAGTGGTAATATGCTTTTTCTAAGATTGACATGGTGACCTACTTTTTCGACACACATGACCCAAATTCAAACTCGTCCTTAATATTGATAAAATAAATATTCTTTTCAGTGGTAACAAGTTATTATATTATTTTTTTTTTTTATCGAGTGCATCGGGATTGTCTCCCATGTGGCCATCGCCCCCAGAAAGACGTGTTAGTTGGTTACGGGGGATAGTGCAAGATACAGGAGACACCCCGTTCCAGAGGTGACCCTGGGTCTTTTAGTGCCCGGTGTATAGCACCTAGTACACTGCACCTCGGTTTAACGTCTCATGCGAAAGACGAGTTAGTAGGTTAGGTGCAGCGGGGGATCGAACCAGCGATCTCTGGATTGTGAAGCCAGTGTGTTACCACTAGACCACGGATCCTCTACAAAGGGTAACAAGTTGTTTTTTAAGATTTCACCTGCTGACCTAGTTTTTAGACGACCGTGACCCAGTTTCAAACTTAGTCTAGATATTGACCAGATAAACATTATGATCAAGTTTCATAAAGATTGAGTCAAAAGTGTCACCTCTGGAGTGGCAACAAGGTTTTAGGATATTTTTGAAATACATATTATGACAAAGTTTCGTCAATATTGCATAATATTGCATAATATTGCATAAAAGATGTGGCCTGTAGAGTTACATGTTGACGAAACAGGCGCTCGATGGCAATGACTCAACTCAACGTCTTCTTAAAAAAATATAGTTCGACTATGTATATAATTATTGACAATTATAAACATAGTCGAACCATCTTTTTTTTGAGAAGACGTTTTGTCGGAAGATTTTTATTGATTTAGTATGTGTATGCATTATAATAAACAGGTTTATAAAAATCACGGCTGCAGCTGCATTTTCAAAAAAAAGGTCACAACGGATAGTCGAATGATTGAGTCATTAATTGCCATCGAGCACCTGTGGTTGACGACGCACACCACACACCGAACGACGCCGGACATAGCTCACATTTAGCACTTCGTGCTCTCATTAGCTTAAGTTTCAATATTACATGTTTGCACATACAACTTACAACTTGTATTATCATTGATTTTGTTCAACAGCTTATTAATGTTCATGTAAGACATTGAATAAAAGCCGCGTTAAATACTAAGTATAAAAATTCAAACCCCATCTCACTAACCTGTGACCTGTTGACACACATTTGACACAGCAAACTTGACTGTGATTATAGCAAAACATGTTTAAGTTTTCGTTGTAGTGTAGGTCACATTTCTTTACAAAATCCTCCACTTCCTTAGACACTGGCAACTTGCATACTTCTTCTCTCCCATATGTATTATGTTTTGTGAACACTTGACCATGATGGTGAAAACATTGACTACAATAGAATCTTTGACATTCCTCACAATAGAAGTTTGCATTATTCTCTAAAGTTTTCTCTTCACAAGAAGTACAACAATAGTCCTTGAAGATTGCATCAGAGCCTTTATGAGGCTGTGAATGTGATGCCATTTTATGCAGGTGTGTTTTAAAAAAACAATCAAATCTTTTTTACTGTAATGATTTAAGAAAAATATATATGTTTTTGTATTTGAATATGAATCAAATATCATATGATTATTACTGTTGATATGTTATCTTAACATATTCCACTTAATTACATTAACGTATTCCACTATACACAACTATCTTGCTCCGTTCAATACTTAAACCTGCCAACGCATACGAGCAAAATAATGTCAATACAGATGAAACACAAATCCAATATTTGAACATCGATAAATGCACCAGGCTAACTACTTTAAGTGTGACAAAACAAATATTCAGAGCAGGTTTAATCATGTTTGGGCAAATAATTCGACGCCTAGAGTGTATACAACGTTTTGTTTAGACATACTTTTTTTTACAAAAAAATAAAATACGTTTCCTTATGCAAAGATCGATAATGCACGGATTAGACTTCAATTTGGGATAACTTATAAGAAACCTCTCCATAAATGTAAGTTACAACAGGATATGATATTTCGTCAATATAATGGGTGACATAATAATAATGTTATGGTTATAAATGTAAATGTTCACATGTATAAAACCAAGGTCACTTTTTAAAATAGTAAATGCCATAAATGATAATAAAGAAAAATAAATTTAGATCAAGTTGTGGTGTCAATACAGTTTATGTTTATGTATAGAATAATTCAACAAGTGAACGTGGAAATGGCTACTAGAAACGCGTTGACCTCTGGATGAATGTCTGAACTATTTTGAAAAGTATGCTACCCAATAGGTCGCCGTCGAGTATAATAGAAAGTGATTGACAAAATAATTAAGTTATCATTTAAAAGGTTTGTATATCGGCCAGTAATACGTGAGCATTTCAAAAAGAAGTGTGTGATATCTTCGTTCTCTCTACAATGATAACACAATGGTGAATATAAGATCAGTTGCAAATATATAATAAGTTCGTGTTCTGGGAGGAAGTATTTGGAAAAATCTCGGGTCTCTCAGATAATAAAAAGGAACCGATGATAAATCTGCATTTAACATACATTTAAACAGCTGAACCGATTCTTTTGAGCGTAGTTTATGAGATAAGGTATTGAAAGCTATCTCAAGTTAAAAGTAAACAAGAGGGCCATCAGCCCCTAAGGCGCTCACCTGAGACCTGAAGGAACTAAACTATTCTGAGAAGGTGGAGTTCAAAATAATAAAAGTACTTTATGAAACATAAATATTATCAGAAGGTTCACAAGAGGAAATTTGCTCGCCCCTGGACACCATGTTTTTAAAAGCACCGGAACTATTTTCAACTAACTCAAGATAGCATAACAACATATGTTCTCAGCATGTTTCATTAAGATTGAACTAAAATGTGACTTATAGAGAGTTCACAATGTTTCACTAAAGCCATCAAAAGAAAACTGCCACCCACCTGAGGGCCTTGTTTTTAAACAAACCAGAACTATTTTAAGACTCACCTTGCAATGATATTTCCAATTTAAACAACTATCAACCCTGTTTAAAACACAAATCACACCAAAACTACCGACCTCATCAATAAACTGTGTGCCATAAAAATGTGTTTTCCACTCTTCTCAGTCTGAAGGTCTTTGATGTGAGTTCCCAGCTGGGGCCTATTTCTAAGGACAATGGAAATTTAAGTCTGTTACACAAGCATTGCCATTTCAAACGGCTTCAATGAATACTATTGTACCAGAACAATGCAGGCTCAGTCAATAGAGTATTAATTAGTTGCTGATAAGCAGGTGGCTGAATGGGTTCAATTTAAGAGATAAGTGGATTCCTGACAAGCCATGCATTCATGATTGGAGGTCAAACACAATTCAAGTTATAAACAGTTGTTTCTCACCTAAGTAATTGTCTGAGAAATAAATATTACTTAGAATATTTAATAAAGGGTATTCAGATGGCATTGTTGCAGATCATCCCAACTTATCATCATCATCATAATCCTCTTCAGAAAGGAAAAGGAACAAGAGTGTTCACAAGGTTTCTCTATGGTCATATAAGGAATACTGCCCCCTGGTGGCTATGTTTTTTGACCGATCGGGACCATTTTCGGAATAGTCTGAGATATAAATAAAAGCAATGTTTTCACCAAGTTTCATGATGATTGGCAAAAAATGTGACTTCTAGAGTGTTCACAAGCTGTTTTTAATTACATAAATATAAGGAAAATGCCCCCCCCCCTCTGGCAGCCATGTTTTTCAATGGACCGGAACCATTTTCGAACTCAACTCTCGTATCTAGGAAACAAATGTTCTGACCAAATTTCATGAAACTTTGGCCAAAAATGTGACTTCTATAGTGTTCACATGTTTTCACTATATACATATAGAGAAAACTGCCCCGCCCACTGGCGGCCATGTTTTTCAAATGATCATGACCATTTTCAAACTCGTCCGAGATATCCACAAAAACAATGTTTTGACCAAATTTCATAATGATGAGTAAAAAAATGTGACTTCTAGAGTGTTCACAAGCTTTTTTACTATAAGGAAAATGACCCCCCCCCCCTGGCGGCCATGTTTTTTTTACCGATCCGAACCATTTTCAAACTCAACCGTCGTATCCAGGAAACAAATGTTCTGATTAAATTTCATGAAGATTGGACCAAAAATGTGACTTCTAGAGTGTTCACATGTTTTCACTATATACATATAGAGAAAACTGCCCCGCCCACTGCCGGCCATGTTTTTTCACCGATCTGGACCATTTTCAAACTCGTCCGAAATATCAATAAAACCAAAGTTTTGACCAAGTTTCATGAGGATTGGGCAAAAATTGTGACTTCTAGAGTGTTCACAAGGTTTCTCTATAGCCATATAAGGAAAACTGCCCCGCCCCCTGGCCGCCATGTTTTTCAACGGGCCGGAACAATTTTTGAACTCAAAAAACATATCATTAAGACAAACATTTTGACAAAGTTACGGAAAAAAAAGGCAATCCCATAAGCTCACCATGAGAACGTTGTGCTCAGGTGAGCTAAAAAGAATTAAAGTGAGCATGTGTTCTCGCGCGCAAAAGTAAAAAAAAAACTCTCTGTTTATCGCTGAATAATGATGTATGTCAGAAAAAAGATGCGACTTTCGTTCGAATATAAGATACCCAATTGCTAGTGTTGTTGGACCATGTTGATTTAAACACTTTGCAAAACAAATTGGGGCGATGTTTGAATTGAGCTTTTTAGCAAGGGTTTTAATATGATTTTCGTTTGCAGAGTTGATAAGATTAGTGGCATAACTATGTAAACTTTCTAATTTGTTCCAGTGAGAAGCACTATAAGTTTGCCTTGCTTTTCGGTGGTCCTTTTTATAATACTACGTCGCACTGTGTTGTCCGAGATCGCGAATAAGTAGTTGTCTTCTGAGTATGAAACGGTTTGATAACGAAATAAGATTAGACGTTATATTTACCAGCGTCTTTGTTGTTGATGGACGACCAATCTGTTTGGGAGATCGATCCTCTTAATTTTTCTAAGCACCCTTGTCAAATTCCATACGCGTCGAAGACATGGCATGTGAACACGTTTTTGAGTGCTCAAAGTACCAAAACAAACTGGGCATTGTAAACAGATATTTTGAGACAAAATAGGCTCCGCTACCCCTCTTGATAAGAAAATATTTTCATTGCATGTGAAAATAAAATTAATACTCGATTGAGGACTCGGTGAAATTATTTTAGATTCAGCAAAGTAGTTTTCAATAACAAAAGGTTTCACTAGACATGTACAAAAAACTGCCCCACCCCCTGGTGGTAATGCTTTTCAACGGACCTGAACCTTTTTTTAGCTCGGTATCAGACAAAAATGTTCGAAGCAAGTTAATGAAGATTTGGTAAAAATGTGACTACAGTGTTCACAAGCATTTCCTTTAATTTGATCTAGTGACATAGTTTAGGAAGCCATGATGGTGATCCAGTTTCGAGCTAAAGCTGAGCAATTATTGGGACAAATGTTCTGACCAAAGTTTCATGATGATTGGCCTCTTGAGTGTTCTCAAGTAAGATGTAAGGAGCGGATGATGCAAGGCGTGCTCATTGGGCTAACCCTTTGCATGCTGGGAAATTTGTCGTCTGCTAAAATGTTGTCTGCTAAATTTCTAAAATTAGCATGTTCTTTGATTTTTTTCAAAGAATACTATCAGAATAGCAAACAGTTTGGATCCTGATGAGACGCCACATTCTGTGGCGTCTCATCTGGATCCAAACTGTTTGCAAAGGCCTTCAAAATCCGGTTCCAGCGCTCAAAGGGCTAAACAGGGTGAGCTGATAGTTTCACTACAGAACTGGCGACGTCTCAGTTGTCTAAATATTCTTCAGTTTTATAAATCTTATTACTTTTACCAGACCTCAATGATGGTAAGACACAAGATGATTAGTGTGTGGCTTAAAAATGTTTTTAATGCATGTGACAATGCTGATTCTATGTTCATTTTAGGAACACCGTGAAGGCAATTAATACATTATTTATATCTGATGATTAAGTCATATTCAAGAGTATTTTGGTCAAATAATTGACATATTCATTTTTTTTTCATGTGTAAATTGGCTTACCAGTAGCTATTGAATGTACTTAGTCAGTATCTGAAAACTGTCCTAATTGAATAAGAGGTAGGGAAATAACAGTCGTAGAAATAAATTCATGTTCAATCCCCACACAAGTTACGTGGCTGGGTTGGGAATCAAACTGGCCATCTTCAGATAAGTACCCCCAGGCTCTACCAACTGAGCTTGTCAACTATCAAAGATATGTGTCGAGTTCTGAGAAAACTGGGCATAATGCTTGTGCGTAAATTGTCATCCCAGATTAGCCTGTGCAGTCTGCACAGGCTGATCTGGGACGACACTTTACGCACATGCATTATGCACAGTTTTCTCAGAACACGACACATATAAGAATAACCTATGCTCAGTTGCTCATTTGGTAGAGCCCTGGACTACAATTCAAAGAGGTTGGGTTTCCACATCTATTATTTTCATGAACAGTACCACTGCTGCAGCAAAAGTGAATAAAATATGCAAAGTAATATCCATAGAAGTAAAGAAACCTGTCAAACTGAAACAGAACATTTTATTCAGGACATCATGATTTTATAATATGAAATCACGTTAACAACAGGTCAACAATAAGCACACTATGTATAGTACGATACAATACAGTATGATACTCAACTATTTTGCAAGGCTCGTGTAATAAAGATCTATAATTAATTCAAAAGATCAGATTTGTTTATTCAGTCTAACAATCGGCATTGGAACTTCGTTAAAGAGAGTATGCACGATTTTGTCAAATATTTATGAATTTATAAAAAATGTGTAAAAAACTTATTATACATATATTTCAATATAAATTAAAATAAAAGATAAGAAGAACATGTGTCGAAAAATACGGAATAAGCCAGAAATTTAAATCTGAAAAATCCAAAATGTCTCTACAGTCGAATTTGCCAGCATGTATATCATGCATGTACGATGTGAATCTTAATTTACTTTTAGTGCAGATTCGTTCATACGACACAAAGACACATTTTTGTTTCCTAACAAATAAGAGTAAAAGTGTTGGCATCGGCTTTAACCAGCGCTAACTTATCTTTGCTGTATTTTATGAAATTCGTTTTCAATGTATAATTTTTCTTGACTATTTTGTGTTATTGTAACATATTTTTATCAATATATTACAATTTAACACATATAAAAATCGTGCACACTCACTTCAATCGAAAGTGTTTGGTGAGAATGAAAAAGTCAATTGATAGTTATACATATCAATGTAGTACTTAAAGAGACTTGGACATGAATTTGTTACATTTGCATGTTGTTGTTTTTTTTTTTAGCATTTCTTCACTATAGTGTAAAATAAACACTAACAATTTAAATAAATAAATTATGCAGGCTTTAGCAATAATTTCAAATATAATTTATAACCAAGAGGCTGACTTATTATTGTTGTGTTGTTGTATTGTTTTGTATTATTCTACTTGTTTGGGAATAATATAATTGAAATGAAGCGGCTGTTTACTAAATTACTTGATTACTTGTCACCATTGCTAAAAATGTGAGACATAAAATACAATTATTGTTTATACTTAAATATAACAAAAACTATATGTTAGAAAAATGTATGCCACACACAGATTTTCGCTTCGCTATAAATATTGCCGTCAAAATTCAAAAGGGCTTTACATAAAACTTCTACAGTAACAAGTAAAAATCAACAACACAGTAGATATGTTCTAATATAACATGTATATTGCATTTTCCAATAATCTTCACAACTAATAAACAAAACAGCACTAATAGTTAAATATAAACATGTCTTGCAGTAGTAGCTATATGCATATCCATACATAAATCTATTTTAAATAAAATACAAGTACCTCTCTGTGTAAAACCAGAAAACCAATCCTGTGCTGTCTCAGAGTTAGTTAAATTTAAACATATATATTTGAGCTTGATTGCATCGAAAGCCTTAGGCTTATTTGAAACACTCTTGAGTCCGTTTCCTGGGACTAGAACCAGTACTTGGTGTCTTTGGGGAATATCTAAAGAACGCTCCCACTGTGGGGATCGAACCCGTTACCTCCGGATAACCAGGCAGACACCATATCCACTTCGCCAGGGCAACCTTATAACAGAGTTGACCTTGTCTCAGAGTTGACAGTCTTTTCGCACTTGAGACTGAATTATTTGAGGACTCAGGGAAACTATTCATTACTAGATTTGTGTATGTATTATAAAGTTATAATAAACATCTGGGAACAAGAAACAGTTTTTGAATGTCATTGTGCAATGTGCAACAAAACATGCATACGTAATTTTCTGTAAATTTGTTATATACTTTAGAAAGATTTGGGTATTTATTGAGAAAATCTACAAATGGTAAAGTTGGGTATACATATTTATTATATTCTTTTAATCATTATGCCCGTCTAGTCATTAGTGAGTGATATTACAATAGTGATAGATATGATAAACGAATGTACGACATAAATAGGCTTAAATGTGGGTAAACACATGATAGACATGAAATATATGATGCAAACCAATTGCTTGATTTACCAACCAAACTTGACATCACAACATCACCATATGAACTATAGTAATGCTCATCTTGACCTTCAGGTAAGTGATAGTACATGTCACATGCTTATTCCTTCAATAATTAAGTCAGTAAATAATCAACACCAAGCGCCTCTAGAACTCTGGATATTGTTGAAAATACTAACAAGATACCCACACCCATTCAGCGGACATCTATTGCAAAATCATGACAATACATGACGACATACTTTATTGACTGACCTACACTAATTTACAGAATACACTTGCTTAAACAACACAGACACACTAAGTATTACTGACTGTTAATACAGCAAAATGCATTAAAATTTTGTAAATTTCCAACAAATTTAGATCTTTCAATTCAATTATCAACATTATTGCATATACGGATACAATCATACTTCAAGGTGGTAAACAAATAACAATTCATACATCTATAAAATTCACATTCCAAGATCAACTTAAGGATAGGTTACAACAAAAACCTATTTCAATACAAACTTTGTTTCAATCCAAAAAGACATGTTAAGTGTAAGTACAAAACCATTACTCACACTTCTGTGCAATCAACTTGAAGAAAAGCTACAAAGAAATTCCAATTTTTTAGTAATATTACATAGTATCCAAATAATCGTTAAACAATACATTTTTCAAGGACTTTTCTTTCCGTTTGATTGAACGAGCGTAACAACTTGATTGCCAATGTTGCGAACATTTGTATCTAGACATGGCTCGCATATAACCTGCTCGAGTATTTGACACACTTTCTCCTCTTGTAACATTGCACAGTACTTTTGGGCTGAAAGTGTAAAAACATTATATGACTTATCTGAAATAATATTTGAAGTAAATAATAATTTGTATCATTGACAGCAGTTTTATAAAATGGACTTATAAGGTATGACAAACACAAATGATTTTAAAGATGTATTAAAAATCAGCATAAATAAGTAGAATAACCTTTTTGTCAATGAGGCAGAATAGCCCAAACAGGCAAACTGCTTACAATGAATATGAAATATGGAAGCCAATCAAGAGAAAATATGTGTGCTTTCAATATTAAAAGATTCCCTTTCCAATCATTCTCACTTGCAATATGTCCTACATCAAATCAATACAAAGCCTGATACATTTTCAGCAGACGAACAACTCCAGAAAAGATATAAGCTGTGCTCAAGGAAAACTGGGCTTAATGAATATGCCTACAATGTCCTCCCAAATAAGCATGTGAAGTCCGCACAGGCTAATAAGGGATGACACTTTCCGCTTATTCTGGGTCTTCCTTTAGAACAGACTTCCTTGAAACAAAAATTTCATAAAAGCGAAAAGTGTTGTCCCTGATTAGCCTGTGCCGAATGCACAGGCTAATCTGGAACGACACTTTTCGCACATGCATTAAGTCCCATTTTCACAGAGCACTGCTTATATGTAGAAGTTCATCGAGAAGAAAAACAATGGGTTACCATTCTTAGTGCAGACATGTAGTATTGCCCATACTGCCCATAGCTGTACAGCCGGCATCTCCGAAGACTGGAGTAGGGGTATAAAAGGATTGAAGGATCTGAAACCACACAAACATACAGATTGGAGTAGAGGTATAAAAGGATTGAAGGATCTGAAACCACACAAACATACAGATTGGAGTAGAGGTATAAAAGGATTGAAGGATCTGAAACCACACAAACATACACATTGACATCTCTATTGGTTGGATTAGGGTTTCGATTGAAGGATCTGAAACCACACAAACATACACATTGACATCTCTATTGGTTGGATTAGGGTTTGGATTGAAGGATCTGAAACCACACAAACATACACATTGACATCTCTATTGGTTGGATTAGGGTTTGGATTGAAGGATCTGAAACCACACAGACATTCATCATTTATGTCTGTTCTCATTGAGTTAAAATAAATTACTTGAAAAAATCACCTGGAAATAAAAAAAATGTTCTCTTAGTTCACCATTCATATTTTCTTTCATATTGCCCATAGAAGAAAAATATCAATTTGGGCAGCTCAAATTTTCTTTCCTGGACATTAAAGCCAAACAGACTTATTTCTTCCTCACCATGTTAACCCTTTTCCGCTCAGAAGCAAAGCGAAAATTGCTATATGCAACCAGCATAAAACCAGATCAGCCTGAGAGTAACTCGCAGTTATCAGCATAAAACAAGATCAGCCTGAGAGTAACTCGCAGTAATCAGCATGAAACCAGATCAGCCTGAGAGTAACTGGCAGTTATCAGCATAAAACCAGATCAGCCTGAGAGTAACTGGCAGTTATCAGCATAAAACCAGGTCAGCCTGAGAGTAACTGGCAGTTATCAGCATTAAACCAGATCAGCCTGAGAGTAACTCGCAGTTATCAGCATCAAACCAGATCAGCCTGAGAGCAACTGGCAGTAATCAGCATAAAACCAGATCAGCCTGAGAGTAATTGGCAGTTATCAGCATAAAACCAGATCAGCCTGAGAGTAATTGGCAGTTATCAGCATAAAACCAGATCAGCCTGAGAGTAACTCGCAGTTATCAGCATCAAACCAGATCAGCCTGAGAGTAACTGGCAGTTATCAGCAT
>VMBQ01008251.1:9423-28671 GCA_007657795.1 Dreissena rostriformis
ACAGGAAGAAGGAAGAAAAACTAAAGAAGGAAGATATAACTCTTTAAAGTTTAAATATTATTCAGATATTGTAACATATTGTTTAAATGACATTTTCCTGTTTAATGTGTTGTATATGTCATTATTTTTGCCATAATAACATTTTATGTGTGATGTGGTTTCTCATAACATTATCAATGTTTTTGTCACATCTGACAAGGTCATTTTGTTCATGTAAATATTATGTGAAATCATAAATGTTGACAGGTTGTTTTTATATAATATATATTGCAACATTTATTCAAATAAATTTTTTATGTCAAAGTAATCTATGTAATTTAAAAATAGTATACTTACCTTATAATTGATCTGTTGTCCACAAGAATTGGGACAATTCTTAGAAAGGTGAGGGTACTGCTAGGCCGTTACCCCACCCATTCCGTTATACAAAGCGTAACGTAAACAAACGCTCGTTATTAAATTAAAATGCTTATTATTAAAATAACTTGTTATTCACAGTATGCATAAACATCATATTTATGTATTTCAACCGATGTCTATTGCTTAACTTACGTTTTTGTCATTGTATTTGTATAATATTGTTGTTCGCGCTTGCATCTTATTCATTCATTAAGTCCGCCATTTCGTATGACGTTCATTGGTAGCTATTTTTATGTCGTCACATGTCATTGACGTCACGCCCGGTTTTAGTATAAATAGCGGGGTCAAACGTAAACAAGTTTCAGTTTGGAAAATTGATTTGAAAAGTTAACATCCGGTCAAGATAAATTATTAAACAAGAAACATATTATTATAAACTCACTACAGAATAAGATGCAGGTACAGATATTTTATTGTTGATTGCATATGTTATTTATGAAAATATGCTTTTGTTGTAATAAAATTAATAAGGAAACTGAAAATGAAAGTAAAAGTAGAAATTTTGAATTAACTCTTTGTTTTTATTTTTTTATACAGCATAACAATATATATATATATGTGTGTGTGTGTGAGACTAACATTCAATTGAACGCTGGATTTTATACCGAATGAATGAGTACTTCCTATATATACATGTGTGTGACTAATCTTCAATTGAGCTGTTCATAATGTTATTCAATTTTAGTTGTAGGTGCTTTAGACGGCCAGTTGAATACTGTGGTATTCCCTACATCAGACAGGGAACTGGTCCAAATTAAGAGTTTTGGTACAGCCAGAATTCCGAATGTCATTGGTCCAGTCGACTGCACACACATCGCCATGTTGGCCCCAAGGGAAAGAGAAGATGTATATATGTGTCAGAAAGGCTACCATTCCATTAATGTTCAAGCTGTTGTTGATGCAAACATGAGGTAACACTTTTTCTCTTTGTATAAGTTTGTAAAAGAAATGACAAAAAAAGCATATCCAATGATTATCTCCAAAGGTGGAGGGATGTTGTTTTGGCGTTGTCTGTCTGTTCTACTGTTTATCTGTCTGTATCACTTTTCTGACAGGAGCTGTTTCTCAGTAACTATTTTGTGGAATTTGTTGTTGTTTCAATAATTTGTCCATTTAGCAGTGTGACAAGATAGTGGAGTATGACGAGTTCAAGCGAACTTAAAAAGATTGGGGCTGATGTGAAACAGCCCCTCTCAGAAACTAAGCCTTGCAAGCCTGATGTTCAGGTAGATAAGAAATGTTGGTACTTTTGATTAAAATAATATTCCATTGTGTGCATCCGGATGTACGTAATAACATTTAGACGGGTTTGGAAAAAGAAATCACATCATTTTGTAAACCAGTTTGCAATTAGGGAAACAGGAAGCATCACAAAAGGAGGTAAACAAACGTATTTTTAGTGGAGAAAAACACATAATGCAAGAACATGGAGTATAATTCGCTACAAAACTATGACTTTCTTGTTGTATTTTTTGCTTTATGTATGCATATACATGTGATATAGCATCTGTCAAAGTGTCTATGTTGCTACATCGGTCAAATAAACAGCATCGCATAAATAGATGACACGGACAGAAACAATTTGAGTTGCATACTCAGTAGGTAAATTTATGTCTAATTGTATGTCAGAAAACTCATATGTAAAAGCGGTCAACACCCACCACTGTGTGGCGGGCTTTTGCCAGTATTAAAATGTTTTTTGTATGAAAGCAAGTACTGAGCATCTGGCCTAACCTGGTAGTAAAGAAAGGAGCCTCTGATAGAGATGTCCAACAAGCTCCAATACACATATCCATAGAACATCGTCTCACCCAAGTGCATTACCAGCCCACTAGAAACAACAACATACTTGACATTGTATTTAAAACAATCCATCACTGATCAAAAAATCATCCTCAGTCCCTGGTTTCAGTGACCATGCCATGGTGGTTCCTGATAGAGACATCATACCCCAGAAAATCAAGTAGAAGCCTAGAAAGATTTTCATTTACTCTAAAGACAACTGGGATAACATCAACCAGGATATGCAGCATCTGAACAGCTTGAAAAAAGCAAGAAACCCCACAGTAGTAGGTCGTCATTATTACAGGTACATCAGGTAGCAGTATAGGGGTGGTAGCCGTGGTGCTACATTGAACAGAGGTACTAATCAAGGTGCAGGTGTACCAAGAGGTAGTTTCAGACATCCGGGTATAACATTTAATGTTGAAATTGAATGCTTCAACTGCCATCAAAAGGGGCATGTTATTCAACAAATAAGTCATTTGTTTCAAATATGGCGAAAAAGGGCACAAACAGTTTGTATGGCCTCAAGTGTTTGTGCCTCAGTTACAAGGTCGAACATAGGCAAGAACAAGGTAGACACTCAACTTTTTGGCAAAACAAATGAAGGAAGATTTTAAGTAACAACATTCAAACAACAGCACTATTGGACACAGGTAGTCTTGTTAGCTTAATTTTAGAGTCATTTTATACAAACCAACTTGAAAGTTTTGAAATCAAACCTTCAATTTATCTTCTGAAAATTGAATGCGCTGATGGAAAAGAATTGCCCTTTATTAGATACATTGAAATTGATTAACACATAAATGAGAGTCTTCCAAAGTCTTATTTGAAACATTGTCATTTTCTTGTTTCACCAGACACACCCTATTCTACAAGAGTGCCAGTGATATAGTCATTAACATTTTACATGAATATTTAGCAGAATGCAAATCAAACTTTGCAGAAATATTTCAACAAAAGGCACAAATTTACACACTCTTTGGTACCTGAGTTTTAGGACCATGGCGATCTGTGAAAAAGAACTTTAAAAGAATAAGATTGCCTTAATATGATGTGCGGTTCCACATAAAGTTTTGTTAAAACCCAATGAGTGTTTGGAGTTAAAGGGGTTCATTGACAGAACTATAAATTACTCACATACAACAGCAATACAGCACGAGTCACAAAATACAAACTTGCAAACATATACAGATGTTAAACCAGCTGTTGTAAATGTTAAGCATCATCAAAAATATTTTACATTCCTAATTTATTACATTGTCTAGCCTGACTATTAACGCTGTTGTCATTTCACTCAGATCCATTATGTGAAATGCAGCCTGTAACTATAACAGAAGATGAACATTCTTTTGACAGACACTGAAAGACGTTTTCAAATTGTGTGGTTGTAAGTCACAAAAATACCACTGACTTTTACCCGAATCACATATCTTATAAATTAATTTTGTCATCAGCCTCTATTCAAATCTCTAACTGCAATATATAGCCTTGAAAAATCTTATGTTCTATTATACCATTATTGTTTCATTTTTCTGCTCTTTACAGTCTATAAAAATCAAATTCTTATCCATAAAGTTGCATTACATCAAAGAAAACTGCTAAAACGCTCTTATTTCAAAAGTATAAACATAACAGCTCTTACAATCTTTATACAAAATATCTTTTCTTAATAAAAAGGAATGTATACTATCACTGGTAGGAAAATGTTTACATTTCAGCCTTGCTCTGCGATAACAGAGCTCAACGCTTCAGCATGAAGTGTTGTCCCAGATAAGCCTGTACAGTTTTGCTTCTTTTTTTTCCTATTAACAAAAAATACAATAAAAGCAAAAGGTGTTGCACAGGCTTATCTGGAACTAACTTTTACGCAAGTGCATTAAGCACGCTTTTCCTAGAGTGCTGCTCATTTAATTAACCCTTTGCATGCTGGGAAATTTGTCGTCTGCTAAAATGTCGTCTGCTGAATTTCTAAAATTAGCATTTTCTTCGATTTTTTTTCAAAGAATACTATCAGAATNAAACCGTCCAAGTGTATATAGAACCTCCGATCAAGGGTCCAATGGCCCTTAAACACAAACATTGAGAATGGTTGAGAGAATCAGCACAATATATGTACATAAGTCTGATCAATTCAATAAACCATTACCATTAACAAGCTACTTGGTAACACTGTTGGTCTTAATAACATTTCCATATAATTTAACAATTTATTTAAGTACACGACAACATAACAATTCCGCCTACCTTGCGAGAGCGGAGCACGTCATCCCAATACCATTGACAGTTCCCGCCATGTGTGGCTGGACAGAGTTGTTGATGAAGAGTCCGGAACAGGAGAATATACAGCTGGTCATCAGCTTCATTATGCAGTGAGAAGCAATCAGCAGAATCCATAGCGTCACTGGCCTGAAAGTGATATATGAGAATCCATAGGGTCACTGGACTGAAAATAGGACAAATATTTTTTTTCATCACTGTATTTGTTCTGCATTTTTAAGTAAATTTCATGTGCATTTAATGCAGATAAAAAACTGTGCAAGTACTGCTGCATCAAATGTTCATTTGAGCCCCACTATGAGAAAATGGGGCTTTAGGTCCCCTTTTCCCTGAGTGAGGCTCAATTTTTCAAAAAGGCGCAAAAATATAGACAATAGACAATCACAAAAGCTTAACATGAGCCAGCTATGCTCAAGTGAGATGAAAATACTTGTGTGAGGTGGAGGCAGAAAACAAACAATACAAACTTTTCTACACAAAGGGGCTAAGTCAGGCTTTACAGCAAGCTTTGACATTTCCAGAAATGCAAGATAACTAAGTCTAGCTGAAATAGACCCTCACTTCAGATAAATGAGGCTTACTGCATATGCCTAAAGTGTCGTCCAAAATTAGCCTGTGTAGTCCCCACAGGCTAATAAGGGACGACACTGTCGGCCATGACTTGATTTTTATTTAGAAAACACTTCCTTTAAATGAAAATTTCCATGAAAGCAGAAAAAGTCGTCCCTGATTAGCCTGTGAAGTGCACAGGCTAATCTGGAAAGACACTTTTAGCAGAGGGAGGCTCAATTGTATTCAATTCCTTGCTATCTCACATAATTTTTTCTGGAACAGTCCACAAAGAGGCTTATTAATGGCTTTTTGTTTTTGTTTTCAACGAATCAGTCATAACTCAAACTTGCTATAAGATCTTTGATAAGAAAGACAATCCATACTTACACATCTGTAAGCAAGTGTAGACAGGGTGTTGCCTGGGTCATTATCAGAGATATCACAGAACACACCAGCAGGGTCTGCAAACCAAGACATAAACAAGTCAACACTAAAAACGCTCCAGCAAAACCACTTAATGCATGTGTGTAAAGTGTTGTTCCAGATGAGCCTGTGCAGTCCACACAGGCTAATCTCGGACGATACTTTCTGCTTTGATTCATTTAAAGATAGACTCTTGTTACGGAAAATCCAGTTTAGGTGAAGTGTCGTTCTTGATAAGCCTGCGCGGACTGCACAGGCTAATCTGGGTAGACACTATACGCACATGCATTAAGCAACGTTTTCTCAGAGCGAGGCTTATATACACTTTTAACTAAAATACGTTGATACTTGTTTTTACATTGTTCTTAAGTTTTTAATATATCTATAGTTTCACAATTGTGGTTGCAAGAAATATTTAATTTGGATAAAACTGACTGTTTGTTTACAAGAGAAAACATTTGCTACAAGATAGACATATTCAAGTATATTCATTTTCCAACACAAAACCATAATTTGAAAGACGGTAAACTCAGTTTGTACATAGCTGGACTTCCAACAATGTTATTATAACTTGTGTGGGGATGGTCATGAAATTATAACTACAACAAAACTTGTTACACTTTTCAAATCAATTGTGTTTTTCATGATATATTATTAATCAAGATTTAGACTGAGAATTGTTTGTGAAATTATTGTTGTGAAACTATTGTATCTGATTCATATTTCTATAAAAGATACACTAGTTTTGTTAACAAAGAAACCTCGTTCTGGGAAAACTGGGCTTAATTCATGTGAGTAAAGTGTCATCCCTGATTAGCCTTTTCAGTCTGCACAGGCTTATCACAGGCAACACTTTCCACTTTTATGGTATTTTGCCTTTGAAGCAAGTCTTTTCTTAGCGAAAATCCAGTTTAAGCGGAAAGTGTTTCTCTGATTAGCCTTTCCAGTCTGCACAGGCTAATCAGTGACGACACTTTCCGCTTTTATGGTATGTTTCCTTTAAAGCACGTCTCTTCTTAGCAATCCAGTCTAAGTAGAAAGTGTTGTCCTTAATTAGCCTTTGCAGACTGCACAGGCTAATCTGGGACAACAATTTACGCACAAGCATTAAGCCCAGTTTTCCCTGAACAAGGCTCTTTTCTATAAAGCTACACTAGTTTCGCACACAAATTTTTCTTAAAAATTCGCTTACATTTTTAATTCCCAACCTGCGACACATGTTTGGAAAGACGACTAGTTGTAGAAAGAGGAGAGGCAGCGCAGAGGTGCCCATCACAACACCAATCTCGTTTGGCTCGAACCCCAGACCATCTGTAACAAGAAATAGTCATGTTACTGCAATAAAGCCTTGTTCTGGGAAAACTTGTCTTAACCCTTTGACACTGGAACCGGATTTTGAAGGCCTTTGCAAACAGTTTGGATCCAGATGAGACGCCACAGAACGTGGCGTCTCATCAGGATCCAAACTGTTTGCTATTCTGATAGTATTCTTTGAAAAAAACAAACAAAGAAAATGCTAATTTTAGAAATTTAGCAGACAACATTTTAGCAGACGACAAATTTCCCAGCATGCAAAGGGTTAATGCATGTGCATTTAGTGTCGACTTAGATGAGCTGTGCATTCAGTATCTTTGGGTTGGAAATGAAGCCTTAAAAACTTGAATCTTTAAAGAAAGGTCTGTAATTTAATTTGATTTTCTAAAATACTACAACCTGGTCAAAATGCATATCTGAGAGGTCAAGAGTTACAACACGTGGTACACAACCAACATACCGTAAAAAGTGTCAGTTGCTGCCCAGACAGTGAATATCTCCTCCACCCCGATAACGCTGATGGAAAACAGACTGTAGATACCCACAGCCAGCACCACATCATGTTCTCTGAAACAGACAAAACAGACTGTAGATACCCACAGCCAGCACCACCTCATGTTCTCTGAAACAGACAAAACAGACTGTAGATACCCACAGCCAGCACCACATCATGTTCTCTGAAACAGACAAAACAGACTGTAGATACCCACAGCCAGCACCACATCATGTTCTCTGAAACAGACAAAACAGACTGTAGATACCCACAGCCAGCACCACATCATGTTCTCTGAAACAGACAAAACAGACTGTAGATACCCACAGCCAGCACCACATCATGTTCTCTGAAACAGACAAAACAGACTGTAGATACCCACAGCCAGCACCACATCATGTTCTCTGAAACAGACAAAACAGACTGTAGATACCCACAGCCAGCACCACATCATGTTCTCTGAAACAGACAAAACAGACTGTAGATACCCACAGCCAGCACCACATCATGTTCTCTGAAACAGACAAAACAGACTGTAGATACCCACAGCCAGCACCACATCATGTTCTCTGAAACAGACAAAGGAGAAAACAGACTGTAGATACCCACAGCCAGCACCACATCATGTTCTCTGAAACAGACAAAGGAGAAAACAGACTGTAGATACCCACAGCCAGCACCACATCATGTTCTCTGAAACAGACAAAGGAGAAAACAGACTGTAGATACCCACAGCCAGCACCACATCATGTTCTCTGAAACAGACAAAGGAGAAAACAGACTGTAGATACCCACAGCCAGCACCACATCATGTTCTCTGAAACAGACAAAGGAGAAAACAGACTGTAGATACCCACAGCCAGCACCACATCATGTTCTCTGAAACAGACAAAGGAGAAAACAGACTGTAGATACCCACAGCCAGCACCACATCATGTTCTCTGAAACAGACAAAGGAGAAATCAGACTGTAGATACCCACAGCCAGCACCACATCATGTTCTCTGAAACAGACAAAGGAGAAAACAGACTGTAGATACCCACAGCCAGCACCACATCATGTTCTCTGAAACAGACAAAGGAGAAATCATTATTTGAGCCTCACTCTGGATAAATGGGGCTTACCCCTTTGCATGCTGGGAAATTTGTCGTCTGCTAAAATGTTGTCTGCTAAATTTCTAAAATTAGCATTTTCTTCGATTTTTTTCCAAAGAATACTATCAGAATAGCAAACAGTTTGGATCCTGATGAGATGCCACGTTCTGTGGCGTCTCATCTGGATCCAAACTGTTTGCAAAGGCCTTCAAAATCCGGTTCCAGCGCTCAAAGGGTTAATGCATGTGCGTAAAGTGTAGTCCCAGATTAGGCTTATCTGAGTCGGTACTTTCCGCCTATACTGGATTTTCATAAAGATGAGACTTCCTTTAAACCAAAAATTCCATACAAGCGGAAAGTGTCGTCCCTGATTAGCCTGTGCGGATGCACAGGATAATCTGGGACAACACTTTATCCACATGCATTAAAACCCGTTTTCCCAGAGCCCCACCAATTTGGTTTATAACCGTGCGTACATTGTTGGAACAACAACTACATGTATCAATGCACAATGATTATGTTCATTTTAACCAATAATCAAATAATAAAGACCTAATATTCACCAATGGCCTAAGTGAAATAAGTTTGTAAATATATATGTTTATATTCAAAAATTACAATTGATTATCTTATGAATAAAGAAAAAGAAATAACAAATAACAAATTTGCCTAATAACAATGGAGATAAACCTCAAAACATTATTTTTTTAAATGTAAAACAAACCTGTACCTCATCATTTTTATAGTGGGCCAGTTTAAAAACTGCCAGCAACATCGAGGAAGATATTTTGGTTTCTTTTTTTCTGGAGATTTCTCAGTTTTACCACCATTTAGTAACGTAATTTCCTCATCTTTCACATCCACGGAATCTGCAAGTTTCTCTCCGACAGAAATGTTGCTTTCTTTTCCATTTTTGGCGAAATCATACAACTGAGTGCTTTCCACATTGGACGCAGTGATACCATGCTTGGATATGTGTAGCTCTTTATTGGAAGCTGAGAACACAAGATGCATGTTGAAATTTAACTACTGTATAAGTGAATATTTCCGCATGTCGAAAAGTTAGCGAATTCAAAATTACAGACATTTAGCGTGCGGAAATGTTAGCGAATTGCCCGTATCAAATGCACATAAAAATATTTCAAGTTGTAAAAATTGCAATTTATTGCTGGTTACATACAATCCGATTATGATTGGTTGTCAGATAATTACCGTTAGTTTAAACGATCGTTAGATTGACGGATTATAACAGTTAACTGACAACTTTTGTAACATTGTCAGTGTTGTGAAATATTTGTTTATGTTAAGGATGTAAACTGTTTTACTGAATTGTGATCACACTAATCCTGTGAAATAAAATGATTTCAGTGTTGTTCGTGCTGTCTTTTCTTTGTTCAAAAAAATTGCTGTTTGCTAGTAGTTGTTGAGTTGCATTTACAATAATCCTATTGTGATCAAGCGATAAGGTGTGAAAACATGTGTTCCAACCGGGGCTACTGTATTGATCGATATGTGATACCTAAACAACTGTTTGTTACATCGTATTTGGTTGTCTTTGTATGCTTTGTACGCTCAGTATATTTGTGAAGTTGTGTGTCTTTGAGTAATTTCGTAACTAAGCAGTATGTTAATAGTTAATAGTTAATCAAACATAAAAATAAACATTTTGTTTATAAAACGTGTTTATATATATTTCTCCAAAATGTTGTAATCGTAATTATGTATAATCGATAACAAAGTAGTTTTTATCTTAAACCAGTGTCAAGATTGCATTTCTTGCACGATGGTATACAGTAATTATCTTTACCCGGTGTCACCGTAAATTTCTACCTCAATGGTGGCGCAATTTTGACTGGCAGAAAATTTAGCGAATTTATTGCGTTCGCGAAATTCGCAAATATATCCACTTCGCTAACTTTACCACTTATACAGTATGATGAAACTCTTGATAAATAGATCTATAACCAGAGAAACACTTAGCACATACCACTTGACAAACATATTACACGAGGTCTGATATCAGTGCTTTATTCTGATCACAATCAATTGATCATCTCCCACAAACCAGCTCAAATCGATTAACTTCAGAGGCAGAGACAACACCAGCATTCACATACAATGAAAGTTTTGGCTTTCAATTAAAAAATTGCTTTCATAATATTTTAATGCTTTTTTGAAGCTTGGTCAGTAGTTTTTAGTTACGATTTCTGCAGTTTCATTTTTAAAACACACACGTAGCTGGGTCTTTCATCATCCCAGAAAAGCTGAGTAGACTGGCCACATAACTTACCCGCCAGGAACGTGGCCCCTTCACTTTCAAGATGAAGGTTCTCCACAGAGATCGTAAGCCCGGGGGAGGGGCCAAGCAAGTGACCTTGACCCTGGACATCCTTTCTGTTCACAACAACGGCATCATCCAGGCTTCGCTTGTCTTGTTCCTCCATTACAATAACCTCGACTTCAGTCTTTCTGTAAAGGAAGGATAGAACTAACAGTTTGAGCGTTATGGAAAAACTGGGCTTAATACTTGTGCGTAAAGATAGTCCCAGATTAGCCTGTGAAGTCCACACCAGCTAAACATGGAAGACACTTCCCGCTTAAACTGGATTTTCTTTTACAAGAGACTTCCTTTAAACAACAAATCCATAAAAGCAGAGAGTGTTGTCCCTAATCTGGGACGACACTTTATGCATATGCATTAAGCCGAGTTTTCCCAGAACGCCTCTCATTAATCAAGAAAATGAGTAACAGAAATTTGGTTGTTAATTAAAACTGAATAAGCTTTTCTTACAAGGTCAGTCAAGGTCATTTCAAGTTATTCACATAAGCTTTTTTTCACAATTCAAAACATGATATGCATAATTTATCTGTAATTTATAAACTGAATCTTAACAAGAGCACCGTCGAGCAGATGCCAACGCTCGGCTGTGGGAGCTTGGATCTTGTTTTTGTTTACCTTGACCTTTTCACCACTCAAAATGTGCAGGTCGATAAGATACACATGAAAAAAAAAATGACCTTTGACCTTGAAGGATGACCTTGACCTTTCACTTTCACCACTCAAAATGTGCAGCTCCATGAGATACACATGCATGCCAAAAATCAAGTTGCTATCTTCAATAATGCAAAAGTTATGGCCAATGTTTAAGTTTTTGGACGATGACTACGACGACGACTACGACAACGACGATGCGGCAGACGAGAGGGTATGACAATACCTCGGGTTTTCTTCAAAAACAGCCGAGCTAATAACACCTGTGCCAACCGTTTCCCGCTATTTAAAAAGGTCCATAGCAGGAGAGGGTTTGTATGCCACTCACTTCATGTTTAGCGTTTCAGGCAGGAAGAAGATGTCCAGGAGGAATGGTACGAAGCAGAGGCAGAAAGCGATGAAACCGGGCAGGAAGTACGGGAAGTTGAAGAAGAACCCTTCAGAGGGGAACGTCTCTGGGTATCGCTTGCAGGGGTTGGCCAGGTAACCTGTGGATGGGTTGTGTTCTGTTTATTTATTTGGATATTTGAGCCTCGTTCTGGGAAAACTCGGCTTAATGCATGTGCATAAAGCCTTATCCAAGATTGCAGTGGTTTGCCAGGTAACCTGTAGATGGGTTGTGTTCTGTTCATTTATTTGGATAATTGAACAGGGCTTAATGCATGTGTGTAAAGTGTCATCCTAGATTAGCCTTTGCAGTCTGCAAATGCTAATCAGGGACAACACTTTGCGCTGGAAATGAAAAATTCCATAAAAGCAGAAAGTGTGGTCCCTGATTAGCCTGTGCGGACTGCTAATGGTATTCTGATTAAGCATGTGGTTTAAATATTCCAAAATACATTGTATATAGTTTTTTGCAAAATACAAAGTATACAGAAATAAAAATACTATAAAAGAAGAAAGAACAAAAATCAATTACTTAAAAAAATAATCCAAAATCAATGTTAAGATGGACGTAACCATCCCACTGTCTTACCTCCCACTGCTGGTCCCACCATCATTCCCATTCCCCAGGCCACTGATATGATGGACATTCCCACTGCCTGGTTGGTGTTGTCTGAGATCTCATACAGTATAGTTTTTGATGCACCCACAGTTCCTGAAGAATCATTATGCAAACAGTTGTTGATCTGCATAATTAGAAGGTTTCCCATAAGCAATACAAGGAAAACTTTCCCACCCCCTGGTGGCCCCGCTCAACAGACCATAACCATTGAACTCGTATGAGATATTATTATTATGATGATTGGGCAAAAAAATGTGACTTCTAGACAGTTCACACGGTTTCACAATGGCCACAAAAGAAAAACTACCCCAATCCCTGGGGGCCATGTTTTTCTACGAACCGGAACCATTTTGCAACTCAGCCGAGATATCATAAGAACACATTTTCTGAGCAAGTTTCATGATGAATGGGCAAAAAATGTGACTTCCAGATTGTTAACGAGTTAGTGACCTAGTTTTCCAACCCAAATGACCAATTTTCCGAACTTGACCAAGATTAAATTGGGACAAATGTTATGACTTTATGAAGATTGAGCAATAAATGTGGCCTCTAGAGTGTTCAAAAGGTGACTTGATGACAGACTACGCACGACCAACAATGGAAAAATGCAATCACAAAAGCTCATAATGAGCAAGTTGTGAGCTAAAAAACTGAAAAGGTTAATACCACTAAAAAGTAAAAACTGGGAAAGTTTATACAATTGACCAGTAAAAACTGGGAATATTCATATCATTAACGAGTACAAACTGGAAAGGTTTATACAAGTAAAAACTGGAAATAGTCATTCCAGAAACAAGTAAAAACTGAAAGGTTTGTACCATTAACAAGAAAAAAAGAGATGTGTTTGTCAGAAACACAATGCCACCTACTGCGTCGCTTTGATTTTTTTTTACCTTGAAGGATGACTTTGACCTTTCACCACTCAAAATGTGCAGCTCCATGAGATACACATGCATGCCAAATATCAAGTTGCTATGATCAATATTGCAAAAGTTATGACCAAACTTTAACCTACGTTAAAGTTTTGGGACAGACACACAGAAAGACAGACACACATAATGACAGACAGACAGGCCAAAAACATTATACCCCCTCTTCTATGAAGAAGGGGGCATACAAACTGTAAATATTCACACCATTAACAAGTAAAAACTGTAAATATTCACAGCATCAACAAGTAAAAACTGGAAATATTCACAGCATCAACAAGTAAAAACTGGAAATATTCACACCATTAACAAGTAAAAACTGTAAATATTCACACCATTAACAAGTAAAAACTGTAAATATTCACAGCATCAACAAGTAAAAACTGTAAATATTCACAGCATCAACAAGTAAAAACTGGAAATATTCTTACCATTAACAAGTAAAAACTCGATATATTCATTCCATTAACAAGTAAAAACTGGATATATTCATTCCATTAACAAGTAAAAACTGGAAATATGCATTCCATAAACAAGTAAAAACTGGATATATTCATACCATTAACAAGTAAAAACTGGCTATATTCATTCCTTTAACAAGTAAAAACTGGAAATATTAATAGAATAAACAAGTTAAAACTGAAAAAATATGCATACCATATTAATGATAAACAAGTAAAAATGGGAATATTAATACCATTAACAAGTAATAAACAGTGGATATATTTATACAAGAAACAAGTAAAAACTGGAAATATTCATACCATTAACAAGTAATAAACAGTGGAAATATTCATACAAGAAACAAGTAAAAACTAGAAATTTTCCTACCATTAACAAGTCCTGAGAAGAGTCTTGTTATGATGGCAAAGGTGATGCTGGTGGTGAAACCAAACGCCAGTGATGACAAACCGTTCAGGAGAATGGTGAGAAGCATGACCGGCTTGCGACCCACTCTGTCTGACAGCCAGCCCCAGAAATAGCTAAAAAAGAGGAAGATACTGCAAGATTAAATGCTCTGGGAAAACATTTCAAGCATATGCATTAAGCCCGGTTTTACCAGAACATACCTAAAAGATCAGAAGAAACAGATGGAATTTTCCCTGAAAATGTTCTCAGTCAATGAGATTACTTCAGAGTAATATTTACACTTAATAGTAGACAAAATGATTTTTTTGGAAGAAAAGAGAGTGATGACTTTTGTTTAAAGCCTCTTCCTANCTTCCGCCCGCCGCCCGCCCGCCAAGGGGTTTCACATAATACGTCCCGTATTTTATACGGGCGTATAAAAACGATAAAACAACCTTATCTGTTGCCCTGTATACATTTACCTTGAAATAAAAAATACATTTAATATGCAAGAAAAATATTGAGCAAAGTAATATGAAGTATTCAATTTAATGTTGTTGATTCTTTAAATGGTATTTTTGTGTGAACACAATAATTTTCTGGCATGTGAAACCAATTAAAGTATTCAGACTTCCCCAAAAAATTCAGTCCTATTGACATGATTGACCTACATTGGCGCTAAGGAAACAACTTAGTAGCCAATTTGGATGAGAGTGAGACCAGATCTAGGGGGGTACGGGGGCATGCCCCCCGGAATTTTTTTGGATCCCAGATTGTCTGTGGTGCGTTTTGGGGCTATTTTCTGAGCACAATTAATACAATTTCTTTCCTGAAATTATCCCTTTTTGCTTGAAAAGGTACTTCTGTTCCCATTTTTCATGTATTTACTTTTAAAGATTGCAGCCCCTGTGTATTTTTTAGTTTTTTTCTTCGCCGGTTAGCCACTTGCTGACATTTCATTTTGCAGCCGATTTTGTTTTGTTTACATAGACTACGGTGATGTTGTTTCTGGTACATGTTGTATTTAGATTAGAAACCACTAAAACCTGTCTCTGTAGTTATTATACAACATTTTATGAAATCCAAAATTACTTTTTTCATTTTTGTTTTGTTTTTGAAGAAATGCGTGAGAAGTTACTTAGTCAGCGTGAGACCGTCATGATTGCATGCCAAAAACCGTGAGACTCACGGCGAAACCGTGAGACTTGACAGGTTTGCATATCATAATTGAACTGCATATTAATCTTTCAAGTACCAGTTTCACCACCAGTGGCCTTGTAGCAGAAAGAAAGGAAGAAAGAAAGATAGAAAGAAAAACATGAAATAAATTTGTACTTAATTACATGAAATTGCAATGTTGAATTGCATGTTAATCTTTCTGGTACCAGTTTCAGCATTTCTTAGAAGAAAGAAAGAAAACATTATAAAATAAATTTATACTTTATTACATGTACATGAAAATTCAATGTTTTATAACACTAATCATACATGTAATTCAAACATAACATTGATTTCTTAATTTTATTTTTTTATTAAAAGTCGTCTGGTAAAATACAAAGAGTGACAATGAGATAACACAGTATAACTATATCATCATCATAATATATGTCATGAACAAAAAGACTGAAAACACACCAACACACAATTCACTTGTTCTTCATGAAATGTCCGGCTCGTCTTGCCTTCTCTGCTGCCCACACGTTGAATGCTCTGCCAAAGTTAAAGTTATCCATATCTGCTAACGCCGGTGTGTCGACTGTCAGCATCATGAGGGTGTTCACAGTTGACGTGTAAAGTCTGTTCCTGGGTTTGGTTTTGATCAAATTGTATCGGGAAAACCCGCGCTCGCAGTCAGCACTGGACACTAGTAAAACCAAACACACTTTTATTAGTTTAGTTAGTTTAGACACGTTCGGATAGGACGCAGTTGTATTTCTGTTCTGCAGCACACATTCATTCATGTCACTGAAACTCATCGGCCGGTAATTGTTGTTCATGTAGTACTTGAATAGGCACCATTCCGCTCGTTAATCGTCAGGATTAACGGAAAGCGGTGAAGCGTCTCTACCGTAGAACTCAGCGAGTTGGTGGATTTCCTCGTTTCCGTAGGTAAGTAATTCGTCCTCTTAAGATGGCAGCCTGGATGGATTGAAGATCGAGAAACGGAATACAGTTCCGTTGTCCGTGAATCGCTCGGACAGATTGTTGAGAAGCACGTCTTAGTAATTCTCCATGCTCGTTATGGTGAGCGTCACAAGGTTTTGTGAACACTTGATGACCCTCTCTTCCATACTGGAACCCATCGACGTAGTTCTCTTTTTAGGCTGGAAATGAATGTTCTCAGGAAGGACCCAGGTACCGTCTTCATTGAGCGAAACGCACTGACTGCCGCTTTGAGTTCGAAGGCAAGCTCAGACACTGTTAAATCGCGTCTCTGAAAGTTTTTACTTAGAATGTTCAGTGTCGTTAGTACATCTTTCATGTAGAGGGAGGTGTACAGGAACCGGAAGTCCGTTATGAATTTCAGCAGACCTTTCGCAACGGGATCACCACACTCGGCTGAGTCCATCTCCAAACATGTTACCAGGGCATCATAGTTTGCTAGCAAGGCGTCGACAGCTCCCTCAAAAAACAGCCACAGGGTATGGAACGTCTGCTTGAATTTCCGTTCAGCCATTTCGTACACTTGTTGGATCTTTTTAAGTCTTGACTGATGTTTCGGCGAGTAGTGATAGTACTTATAGATCGTGTTTATCATGGCCTGGTATTTCTTTTAGTATTTGTCACTGTCGGCGGATTGTCCACTGGCCAGGGCTAGTCTGTGTGCGATGCAGAGGATACTGAGCATGAGACCGTTTCGTTGTTTCATCAGCTTTGTAACGTCTCGCCGTACACCTGTCATAACGCTCGCACCGTCGGTTGTCATACAGGCTATGTTTCCATGCTGAGTCCTCTCATTTCGATTATTCTTGTGATGGTCTGGTACAAGTTACTAGCTGTGCACTCGTCGCCTTTCAATTCAGTGACCTCCTGGAACTTCGTGTTTGTCTGTCCTTGATGAGCGTATCGGACGTTGAGAATGAGAGTCTTTTCTGTGGATACGTCCGTTGACTCGTCGCACATGACGGAAAAGATGCCGCTCTGCTTGACGTCTGCGATCAACTGAGTTCTTACGACTTCAGCCATCGCATTCTGCATCTCCTGGACACTTTGGTGATGTTCGTATGGTAGTGATTTGTCTGCTCTCGTTAAGCAGTCGAACTTGAAGATGTGATGATGGGTCAGTAGTTTGTTCAGGTCACTGATGGCACTGGACGGATCGTTTCGTTGAGCTTGGTAGTACAAATTCTTCATTATGCCCTCAACGCCGTTACGTTCTTTTTCAGCGGCTTTGATTGCAGACTGCTCAATGCTAATGGTCGCTGTCTGCGCGGAGATGGGGAATTTGTGGTCAGTGGTTAGGACATGTTTTCGGATGCCGTCAAGCTTCATCTTTTCGCATCCTGAAATCCATATATTTTGACAACCGGAACCCTCGCAAAGCTCGCAGAACATCAGCTGGTTGTCCGAATCGTAGTGGATGAATGGGAACTTGTTTTTCCATTCTGGCTTGAACCTGCGGTCTGATGGCGTGGTGGGCGTAGATGGTAGTTCTACTGTTGGTCGTGTTGGTGTATTTACGACTGGGATTTCATAAATGCCTTTGCTCGGTGTCTCTTCATCAACAATCAGTTTCTGCTTTTTCGTGGGTGTCAGGAAGCTAAACAATGATTTCTGGCGATGATCTTCAGATTGAATTTTACGTTTATTTGACTTCGTAGCAGACATGTTTAGTTAACAAGTGATAGTTTTTGAATGACAAAGTTTTAAAGAAATGTAATTTATATCACGAAAGGGAACATTTATTTTCGCGAGCAATCAGCGTTGGCAATTGGTAAAAAAACATCAAAATAAGTCTTCCATTGTCCCAACTAATTTTTATCGCGAATTAGATACATGTGTCAATTACGTCTTCGCTAATATGGGCCCCTCTCCTCGCAGTTCGCTAGTTAAATTTTCGCGAGTTAAACAAAACAAAAGTGCCAATTAGCAAAACAGACCCCCTGTTTGTAACCACTAAGATACTGATTTATTGCTGTATTACTTTGTTTGTTGACACGTTGGTGCGGCATGTTTTTCTAACTAGTCGCCAGCGTAAGTTGGCAGTATGTCGCACACAAAACGTAAAATCGTACAAATTATTCTATAAAAAAGCATAATATTTTTTATCAGGTTAACCTTTCCCCAAAATGTAACCAGTTAACTGGTCGTTTCGGTAGGGTGACTGATCAACCTCTTGCATCACTAGTTATTATATATTAATGCATAAAATTTATTTTAAGACTTTCTTTTATCAATTTCACACACAGCGATTCGACAAAATATAGACAAATAGACGCAATTAACGCCGATTGTAACTTGCAACAAACACATTTTATACGAGTAGGTGGCGATGTCAATCAATCCATAACTCCGCCCATCTAATTAAATGACAATGCCGTACTGGTCAAGACTCGATTACGTTGAACACGGCATGCTTCAGTGATACAATTATAACGTAAATAGCCGAGTTATCCAAATGTTAGAAAAAGTATGGTCGCAGTGTAAAGCGTGACCAATTAAGGGATTAGCCATGCCCCATGTGGAGTATCGACCTGAACAAGGCGGTTGTCATTATCACCACGGGCATTTCCGATAAGGGTGTTATCTGTGTATTCATGTCGATGTTTCTGCCGATTTATACGGCCTGAAAACAGGTATTTAGAGAGTGCATTTGAAAATCAGAGATTCCATTTTTTTCATTCGCCAATTTATTGAAAATCTGATTTTTATTCGCCAGCCAGGAATTCGAATAGCCAATTACGATTATGGCGATCGGTAACGCTAACGTAGTTTATATACATTTTTTTAAATCAAATATTCAACAACAATTTACAATTAAATGCATTTACATGTATATAGAGTTATGGATAATAGTTCACAGTAAATTACAATAATAAATTTACATTCACTACACTGACATGACTTTTACTCGACATATGTACATATTATTTGGGCCGCCTCTGTAGTTTGCC
>VMBQ01008252.1:0-40318 GCA_007657795.1 Dreissena rostriformis
CCACCCACTCACTTATACACTGTACAATGGGCCGATAGAGGCATTAAAAATGTCAATTCTGAAGTTATTTTCCGGGATTTAAGTCTACATCGGCATGAAAGGCTTACTCAATTGCACAGTTGTGTGGACAGCTACCAAATACATGTTCAAATATCACACATACATATCAAGGGCACGCACACATATTTTGTATGTTTATCTTAGGAAGTGCGTCTGAAACCGCATCTTGTTTCAAAACAGTTGTTTATCTCTCGCACTGATATCAGATAGCGCAATGATGATATCAGACAGCGCACTGATATCAGAGATAATGCACTGATATCAGATAGCGCAATGACATCAGATAGCACAGTGATATCAGAGATAGCGCACTGATATCAGATAGCGCACTGATATCAGATAGCGCATCAGATAGCGCATCAGATAGCAAACTAATATCAGATAGCGCACTAATATCAGATAGTGCACTGATATCAGNGCGCACTGATATCAGATAATGCACATATATCAGATAGCGCACTAATATCAGATAGCGCACTGATACCAGATAGCGCACTGATATCAGATAGCGCACTAATATCAGATAGCGCACTTATACCAGATAGCGCACTGATATCAGATAGTATACTGATACCAGATAGCGCACTGACATCAGATAGCGCACTGATATCAGATAGGGCACTGATATCAGATAGCGCACTGATATCAGATAGCACACTAATATCAGATAGCGCACTGATACCATATAGCGCTCTGATACCAGATAGCGCACTGATATTAGATAGCGCACTGATATCAGATAGCGCACTTATATCAGATAGCGCACTGATACCAGATAGCGCACTGATATCAGATAGCGCACTAATATCAGATAGCTCACTGATATCCGAAAGGGCATCATATAGTGCACTGATATCAGATAGCGCACTGATATCAGAAAGCGCACTAATATCAGATAGCGCACTGATACCAGGTAGCGCACTGATACCAGATAGCGCACTGATATCAGATAGCGCACTAATATCAGATAGCGCACTGATATCAGATAGCGCACTGATATCAGATAGCGCACTGATATCAGATAGCGCACTAATATCAGATAGCGCACTGATATCAGATAGCGCACTGATATCAGATAGTGCACTAATATCAGATAGCGCACTAATATCAGAAAGCGCACTGATATCAGACAGCACACTAATATCAGAAAGGGCACTAATATCAGATAGCGCACTAATATCAGATAGCGCACTGATATCAGATAGCGCACTGATATCAGATAGTGCACTGATATCAGATAATGCACATATATCAGATAGCGCACTAATATCAGATAGCGCACTGATACCAGATAGCGCACTGATATCAGATATCGCACTGATATCAGATAGCGCACTTATATCAGATAGCGCATCAGATAGCGCAATGATATCAGATAGCGCACTGACACGAATTGAAGCTGTCAGTTTTGTATTGATGTTTGATGTATTCACTTAAATCAAACTTCAAAATGTGTCTAGACAGAAATTGGATCGGTATAAAGGAAACCCTTTTGAAATGCATAATGTAGCTCGCAGACATTTATGAGACGAGTTGTAAATCGCTTAAGCATAAAACAGATGAACATTGAATACCGGTAGCAGACGTGTTTGGTTTTGAAATTTGGTCTGTCTGTCTTAGATTATTTTCGGGTCTGTCTGTCTTAGATTATTTTCGAATGAATTTTATAATAATTGTCAAAGTGTAAATAATACACGTAAGCATACACTTTTCTTTCACGTTGTATTGTTTAATCAATTACTTACAAACCTGTTAAAATGACGCTTGACTAAAATAATAAACTTGTATCGGTTGATTTCAACATCTGCGCCGTTTTCCAGATTAATCCGATGTTTATAAATACAATGTGAAACTTAAAGTCAAATAAGTTACATTGTATCGTTCAAATAAGTTTATACTTCTGATACTTAGAACTACATTATGAACATGAAATGAAGTGTAAACGATCGCTACAGGGAGATTTTACAATCGTTCTTTAACATATCACATAATATTTATGAAACGAATATAATGCAAGCGTCAAGACATATTTCTTTAAAAAAATAGTCTGTTGTTAAAACAAAAATTTCCGTATTTGATATTAAAATAACCAGATTTCTTTCATAAACAATTACGAGCTAAACACATGTTCTACATTTGAACGTAAAGATGATTAACTGTAACCACTAAGTATAATAAAAAAAATATAATCAAATTGCATTTATTGGCAAACGTTAAGCAAAAATTAGGTATTTTTGAAATATCTGAAAAGTACAGAATTATTAAATTGAATTACTATTGGATGTGTTCTTCCATGATTTATATCAAATCTTTTGAATGCAGATTCAAAACATCGTATCCCCTAATCTTTGCTGTTCATTAACTTTTAGAACCTGATTTCACTCATATCGGAAACGAGCATATTGAGGACGTTAATACTGTGGTACGTGCGACGGTTTGAGCAGTCACAGTGCAATGCCTGAGCGCAGCAGTGGCGCCTCTTTACGCTCACACGGCGATTTCAGAGACGGACTGAAGACGACGAAACATTTGACTCATTTTGTACCGAAACGCAGAATAATTCGGATTATTAAACTACGGTTTTTACTGGAAAGCAATGTTTTGACTGGATATAAATGTTAACCTTGTACGACAGTGAAAAAGTAAGTATGTTTACAACTGGATAACTTTTGCATATATGTCAACAGCTCGAAACTTCCTTTATAATTATAGGTATGCACAGTTTTTAGTTTCGAACTTAGTATTTAGTATTTAGTGTAATGTTAGTGTCATTATTTTGCACCTTAATAATAAAAATAATTGTACTATTAATACTACTAATACTTATAATACTTCTACTACTGCTACTGCTACTGCTACTACTACTACTACTACTACTACTACTACTACTACTTCTACTACTACTACTACTACTACTACTACTAATACTAATAATAATAATAATAATAATAATAAAAATAAAATAATAATAATAATAATAATTATAATAATAATGTTTGGTAATTTTAACTATTTACCAATAAAATGCACCCGAAATCTAAATATTAATTAATATTAACTGTCGGGTTTTAAATATGTTCTTCTCAATTAATTTATTGAAATGCTCGTGTTTATGTGTTTGTACGCTCATTGATGCGTTGTTCGTATATGCACAACGTAACCGCGCAATAATTTTTATAATAACTAACTTATTGACTCCCCGGATCCCCAGTGGTATTTGCTGTTTCTTTTTCGCTTATTTTCTTACTAGTTACAGTAACGAAACGCATAACGACAACGTTATTCTCAGCACTAAGTCGATACTGACACGTTAAGTCGTATTTGTTGCAGAACCCAAACATGTGTGTATGTGAAAAAATATGCACAAAACAAAGACACAATAAAATATTTTATACTTTTGTCAATTTACATATTTAAAAAAATGCATTTATTCATTCGGGCCTACTAGCGGGAATTTTCTCAACATCTCATCTGATATTGACACAGGTCAAAGCTTTGGTTAGACTGCTACGAAGAACAAAAATAAATAAATATTCATAGCAATGTTTTTTTTTAATTTTATAAATTTGTTTAAATTATTTGACCTACGACGATTTATTTACTCGTATATTTTGGCACAAAAAAAACCCCAAACAAAGTGTTAATATGTCGAATGAAAACACTGCACACATGTTAAATATTTCCCAGTAGAATAGAACTGGGCAAAAAAAAAACAACAAAAAAACTCAAAAAACGCGTCTGTTCTGGTTGCAGTTCTTTTAAACAGTTATTCTTGTAGTAATGCATCAACGTGTTGAGAGCCGTATGCATTATGGAATACACCGCTCTCGAATATATGTTTGTATCTTTATGGGATGTTCCTCCAGATTTACATATCGAGCATATGTTAATTCTATCACGGTAAATGTGATACGCGGATGTTGTGATATTTAACTACTCATTTTCATGTACGTTCTTGAGCTGTAAAGTCTGTGCATGCTTATAAATATGATTAATACAAATATGTTTAATAAGTTTAGTTTTCGAGTTTTTATTTGAACATCTGGGGGCCGTTTTATCAACAGATTTTAGCGTGATCTTACGTAAGATTCGTAGGATTTTGTCGTACGCTTATCGTAAGTACTGCAAACCGTTTTATCAAAGAAATCGCAGCTAAGATGTCGTAAGATTTGTGCTTAAAGCTACGACTGGGTAAGACCTCTCTTAGCGTTCGTAAACTGTACTAAACATGGCCGCCGCACGCGCTTTAGACGTTGGTCAACCAAGAGAGATGAGAATGTTTCCAGAAAGAAAGGGTTTTAGCGATCTCCGTGATGGAGAAATATTGACACTATTGAAAGTATTTAGGTTTGACAACGTTAAATAAATTCGTTATATCAATTTCTACAATACACGACTAAGGCAATTGAAATTTTTAATGTTGGGATAGTTAATTGGTTAAAAAGGTAAGTATTTAGTTATTTTGTTTAATTTTTTATCAAAACAAATGTTTTATGGTTTCTTTTTCAGTAAAACAGTTCATTTGTCATTCTAACTGGAATTTTAAAGAGTGAACTAGAATTCGGATATTTCATATTTCGGACGTTAGTATACAAGTTAGTTGTCGACGCAATTTACTTATATATCTATGAAAGCTACCTTTTTCGCATAACGTTATGAAGTTTTTGTCTTTGTAATGATGCACTGTATAATGTCTGCAATATCTGCCCCAACGATTATAATTCGTAAACTTTGCAAAGCCAACATTATCAATGTTCTGTCAAAATTAGATTTATGAATTGTACAGTATATGTACAGCTGACTGAGCAACATCAATCTCACACTGCACGGTGAGATACAGGGTAGCAAAGTTATATTCTGATCGAGTTACGCTCTTGCCCAATGTTATTTAAATGACCCTGTATCACACTGTACAATGTCAGTCAGAAGTGGCTTAACTAATAGTGTTACATCATACAACATATGAATTAAATAGATGCCCCAATCATTCAACAAAGTTAATTGAATTGTATTTTCACATATTCAAGTATTGTTTATTTGCAGGTTCATTGAAATTGTGTCAAAATGGCCTGGGTCGACTCAACACACATGTCGCCTCTGTCTTTGACAGCTGTGGTTTGAAGGTTAGTCTTATTTATATTATAAGACGTTGCCAAGAATTTAGAGATACTTTTTATACGGGCTAAATTCTTTGGAACCAAATATTACCCATATAAAAAGTAGCTTAATATTTGAGAGCGTCAACAAGTTGGACTAGTTTGAAGGTATGACAATAAATAATGTGCTTTTATGGATAGTAATACCNAAAAAAAGTAAACCTCATCAGGGCTCGAACCAGTGACCATCGGGGTCCTGGAGTAAAAACCAATTAGACCGCTCGGCCATCCTGACAAGTATGTACGATAGCCGTATTTTATACCATATATAAGCAATCCTCGTAGTTTTACAAAATATAGCGACAATAACAGAACTTTCCAAATTATTCAATCGTTTCGCGTCGAACGACGCTTTATGATTTTGAGGTTTTCAAATCGTCAAAAGATGCATATAATGGATATTTAAGAGCATTGTAAATGGTCAGTATTACTATTTCCTCAAAAATATCATAACAAACGCGAAAATTTGCGAATATGAAACAAACTTTTTTTAATTTTGTCAATTTACCAATCTGTTGGACGGCCCCTTTAACAAATGCAAACCACAGATTATTGTTATTATTATTATCTCTGGTTTTGTTTGCATATAATAGAGAGAAAATCTGCCTGATTCAGTTAAGCCATCCGTATTAGAAGTCTGTGAGCGTACACCTAGAATAGTTTTACAAAATTTAAAATGAAATGTATCTACTTCTTTTATGTTTTAAATTCCCCATATTTAAGATGCATATAAAATGTCTGGAACAATTAAAGAGTCAAATAAAGAGCATTTTGTTTTAGTACTTAGCTGCACTTTAATCAAATTTCACCATTGGTCGTTTTTATACCTTTTTTTCGAATCGACCGACCCGATGTGCGCGATAGATTTTAAATTAGTTTACTGCATCCTCTATGTGCAATTGACGTCACAAACTTGATAGTTTACTGCATCCTCTATGTGCAATTGACGTCACAAACTTGATAGTTTACTGCATCCTCTAAGTGCAATTGATGTTCACAAACTTGATAGTTTACTGCATCCTCTATGTGCAATTGATGTTCACAAACTTGATAGTTTACAACATTCTCTATGTGCAATTGATATTCGCAAACTTGATAATTTACTGCATCCTCTATGTGCAATTGATGTTCACAAAATGGATAGTTTACTGCATCCTTAATGTGAAATTGATGTTCACAAATTTGATTTATTTTGCTCATAGAGTTTTCTGATTTTCTTGATTCGAAAGACTTCTCTTCTTCAAAATTGAAAAAAAGAAAATTGTCGCGCGTAGATCGCGCTTGAAGGTCTGTCAGATTGTTCACTCTGCACGGTTTTAAGATCTACAGGGCTATCATTATTGACAGTAGATATTGGTGCTTAGCGCGGACGTCATCGAACACTTCACTGAAAACCAAGTTCTTCAAGTTTCTTCAAGTCCAGATTTTTATTTTCGGTATTACCGATAGTTATCTTTGTTTCGAGTGCTACAACTTTTAAATCCCCAATTTTTACTTTACAGGCATTTGTTTGAAAGTCAATTTCGATTTCAAGTTTAATTAATTTCATTGAATGTTTCGTTGTCCTTCTTCAATTGAATGTATTGAAAGGAGTATGGTATAAATCATGTTTGCATCAATGTAGGGTGGCCTGGTTCTGTTGGTAACCCACCGTTGAGTCTGTAGATCCGCCGCTCAGGGAAGAAGGCTCCCGGAGATGCTGGTGTTGTTTTGGGGCGGACGTACTGGATGCCATTTTTGTTATTTGTCAGGTTGTCCACTCACGATGTCCGGAGACGCTTCTTCTTTGGTCCGCTTTTTTTGGTCATATCAACGTACGCCGCATATGGCCGGTTAATATTGTTCACATACAACTTATTGATTGTGGGCAGCTTGTGTTACTATAACTGTTATCCACAGTGACAGCGCTCGAGATAATTGACTGAATACTTCCCATATTGGAGAAGGCGTAATCAGATTTAATAGTAATCACGCTAAATGATGTTCTGAGAAGATTTCATGAAACAATAGCCAGACTGTCAAGAACATATGTACATTTTTGAATAATGTTTGTCGTCGTCAAATTTAACACCGTGCAGCGATATCTTTCTGCTAAACGATATATCTTAATTACCAGGAATGTATCTATACTATTTTTATTTTAAAAATAAAATCTATATATTTAGGAGCACAAAAACACGTTCAATGTGCACTTAGACCGGCGACTGGCTTTATTATCCTCTACTCTGCTGAATTTATTATCTGACATTACTAACCATAATAAAATTATAAACAATTGAATACCATACTTTAAACGAACACTTTATTTTGATCACGTTATTTCGGATGTTTCAGACTTATCGGTTTATCGGTCACATAGAAGTTTCGATTTCTTAACATTTATCTAGTGTAATGCATTTAATTGAGGATGTTTTTTCATTCAATATTAATTGTTGTATTAAAGCTTATACGCTTATTATGTTTTTTTTTGCCATTTTCATAGTGTGTTAATAATTTGAGTAACTTTTAACAAAAATACATGTAGCTTTAATGCAAAACTGCATGTTGCAAATAAAACCAAAACAATGCCTGTAACCCTTTTTTGACCAACATAAGTATATGGTAATATATGTAGACATATTGTCAAACATTCTAATATTGGGGAAAACATCACCAACAACTGGTGCAACACGCCCTTGTTTGTGGGGAAAACATCACCAAGAACTGGTGCAACACGCCCTAGTTCGTGGGGAAAACATCACCAACAACTGGTGCAACACGCCCTTGTTTGTGGGGAAAACATCACCAACAACTGGTGCAACACGCCCTAGTTTGCATATTTTGCAAAAACAAACTCTTAAAACAAGTACTGAAATAAACGAGTATCCATAAAATAAATAGCAAATATCTGTCGCGACTGTATGTCTGATGCAAACCGTAATGGATTATAAAAGACTACAATAGCACGCTTGAATTTATAACCTCTTGGAAACAATTTCAGACGGCGAATATAACTATGTATTAACAAACAAGCAATGCTTTTAGGGAAACCTAGATTTTATAGAATTTCTATCCGTGGGCGAAATTCATACCGATTTGAAAGGTTTTGTTTTCTACTCTCTTTGTGGCATATTGCATGATCGATTTCTTACTGTAGGATATTAAAGCGAATTTACTGTATACGGGTAGTTTTTCAAAGTCTCAACCTAAAGTTTTAAATGCTCTATATCTGTGAATCTTAATAAATCTTTACAGTTCACATCACACATTCGGTTGTATGTTTGTTGATTTTCGTCCAAATGCATTCATACTTATAATACACAAGGTATCACATGGCTGGCATGTATTCAGTTTTCATAACATAAAACACGGTTTTGTTGAATTTAAATATAACTAATACATGTATTATAGAAAAATATTTATTTTGCTCATACAGGCGTGTTTAAACCAAACATAAATTCTATACATATATTATTAACTTGCATATCGTTGAATATAATATCGTTGTTCATTAATACACATTACACATCAAAAGTATGAATGGAATGTATTTTCATTCAGCATATTAAGCGCTGTTTGGTTCTAATCAAGAATATTAAATTATTTCTTATCCTCAGTATTGGTCGTCTTATTAATGATCCCATTTGTATCTTGTTCACTAAATGCACGCTGTTGTCTGACTTACAAGGTCATCTCTTAGAGTGTACTCGTTTGTCAATGTAAACGCATCTACATGTACACTGTATTATTTTGAATTTGTACTTTAATTCTGAATTCATTAATTATATTAACAAGTAAAACTACTTTATGTATGAAAGTTGACACAGAAGAATGTCGTAATGCTGAGATTTTTTCTTTTGTTTTTTCAGTAATACGTGGGATTGAGCTTTCGTAAAAGTTAGACATTCGGCGTTTTGTGTTTATTCTATTTTTAAGTAAATGTTTATAGTATATTTATTTTACTCTCACTTAATAACGTATTTATTTTATTTTTCTCGTGTCAGTTATCAGTCCGATGAGACGGAGTGATTTGTTTTTACAGATAACATAACGTACTGTAGGATCATTGGTACCGAATGTAATACATGTCAGACCATTAGCTTTCTCCATTATTTATAATCGATGTTATCTTATGATCACAACGACATAATACAATAATTGGACGAATGCCATTTTTGGCAAAAGTGCGACAACAATATGTAATACGTTTGATATATTCCTCCCAAAATGATACGCGCATCATACGAATATTTATAATACGAATTATTAATCAAAAGACAATAACTATCTGAAAAAAGCATTGAGGCTGAACAACTTAAACAACCCTATCCAACACGGTTGCTGCATAAAATTCGGATTTAAGTTTCCGAGATCGTACGCTGAAAGGAATTATCATTTGAAGAGCTATAACTCCGTGCAAAAAAAAATCAACGCGGTTAAACAATCTGACGGTATACACATGTTAACACTTAAAGAACAGTGCATGTACAGTTCTATAAAATTCGGATCTTTAGTTCCTGAGATTTCGCGCGGAAAATCGATTAAAAACTATATGTTTATATTCAAAGGACAAGAAATCCCTGAAATCATTCGACCGGACGACCGTATGGGATGACATCGATGTGCATGTTTGATAAATTACTTGCTGATATCTCGTATGGAAACGAAAAACGTGACAGACGGAAAACGGACGGAAGGACGGACAAAATGGCGGACGGAAGAAAGGACGGACGGAAGGACGGGCAGTAAGAAGTACAGAAATTATCATTGGGGAAAATTCGTTACAGACCCATATTAACTCAGTTCCATAAAAAATTAGGACAGACGGACAAACGGCGACTTTATTCTCCACCATTTTGGGGAGTATACAAATGCAAAAAAGAGGACGCACATACGTAGGAAAAACTGGTTTGCATTTGTTGTTATCTGTACACTTAGTCTAGCCATTCTCTGCATGAACTATTTGCACGAACATCGTGCGTCACGGCATAGCACTTCCAGGTCTCTTATAACTCTCGATATCTTGGAGACATTAACCTGATACTAGATAACACATGTATATATATTTAGAGCATATTTAATACAAATTGTATCTGTGAGCATTTGGCGTGTAGGTGATGTATAACCATATCTTACATAAAGCCTCTATTAATGATGACCAGGACTTTGATAATACAGCTGTCTGTTCGTGTTATATATCATCTTTTTTCCAGTTCATCTTCATTCTAGGCGGCCTTATATCAAGCAAAAAGCAGCTTGTTCCAGTGACATCTATCACATGATAATGAACGCCAGCAACATGAGCCAGGCCGGCGGGGATCCATTAGCGGCGTACCACAGCCTGCCGGTCTACAAGCTGCTGTACGAATACGTGCTCCCACTGATTGAATTTGTGGGACTAATCGGAAATCTGACGTCAATATACTTGTTACTACTTGACAAGCAGATGCGAAAAGTGTCCTCCAGTGTTTTTCTAATGTCCGTTCTAGCGGCGGATACTGGGATGCTTATTAGCCTATTACTGGTCTGGATTGAGTCGCTGGGATATCCCGTCAATCACCTCCCGGCAGTGTGCCGCATCAACGTATATCTCGCATACGTCTTCGGATTCCTGTAAATATGGTAAGATCTGTATCCCCAAATTGCAGTTATTCTAAACTAATACAGACATTATATTTATTTGTTCTTCGAATGTATAAGTATAATATTTTTTGTAATTCCATAACTATTCGTATAAGGAATGGCACTTGTACCAATCGAATCGCGAGCTTATGATTTCACAATTAATTGTTTTCGTGTTAAAAGTAATGTTTTATGTTTCGCGTTCAACTAAAAATACAGATAAATCGCTAGCGATCACTCAATACTGTAACAAGAATACAACTATTCCATGAGCATGTGGCATATCATAGCTGGAACGCTTCAAACAATTAGTACAAAAATAAATTGAGAAACAATTAAATACTATATGTTGAGTAAAAATTTAATCAAACCAAAACGTTCGATTCTACGTGTTGTGCTTGCGAGGAGAGCTCCAAAATGTTCTGACACACTCAACAAAAGTGATGCTATGTACGTTCTCGAGGCATTCAATATATCTTACTTATCCTCGATAATTCTGGCATGTTGAAACTAACAGACATACTGTGTAACAAACGCTTGCATGACATCAAACATAGCTAGCGTCTTGATTCTGGCTAATGCTTAAGCACTGCCTGTTGAATGTGAACATCCATCTTCATTACCGTGGTCTCACTGCTTTGACAACATAATAATAACGATTATTCTAGATGAGAACGTGTTTACAGTAGAGCACTTTTCTGTTGCACTTCACGTAAATCTTTCGATATTCATCAAATAAACAGACAGAACACACCGGATAAAATCAAATGTTATAACATAATATCAAAAGTCGTATACTTTTGAAGCTCTCAAGATTTACCGAAACAATAAAGACGTTTATCTTTTGTAGAACAATAATAATGGGCAAGGTTTATACTTGAGTGGACGATAGTGTATTTGGCATATTAAAAAGGAAATATTTTTTAAAAAAATTTCAGGTATGTGGTTTGCATTACCATTGAGACGTTCATAACCATATGCCATCCAACCATGATCAAACAGATGTACACGTTGTTCAGAGCACGTGCTGTGGCGGTGCCACCACATACATATAATTGGTGCCACCACAACACCAGGGCTGTGAGGAGCAGCACGCTCGTCACAGCCCTGGTGTTTTATGTGGTGGCACCAATTATCACCGAGGTAGCCTGTATTTATAGAAACAGAACGACGCATAACTCCGACTTTTCCATAATGGCTATTAGCGTACAGTATCGTTTACTTTCAAAGAAACAAACACTAAAAGCTTATAAAAATGATTTGTACACGAACATCAAACAATCAGCTTATCTATGCAATTCGATCCAACGCATCTTGGTTTCCGAAAACAAGTGGTGTTAGCTTCTTTCATGTAAATTGAAAATGACATTTTTATAACATGAGTTTTACATGAAAAAAATGCATTTACATACATGCCGAAAGTTTGTTATAAAAGTTGCAATTCAATGTCTGTTTTGCCAAAATCACTTATGCTTTCATCGCCTGATAATAGCAACGCTCGCTAGCTACATTTAAGTGTAGTTGCTAACACCTTATCAGCGACAAAGATCTATTGATTTTGTCACGCGTTCAAGCTATTGCGATAAAATTGCGGCCGCTAATTGCTATCAATACAAATGGTTATTGTTACTTTATTATCACATGAACAGAACACAACTTTATTTACATCTCAGACAAACAGGTATGCAGTAAACGGAACAATATATCTTTAGTTATACAATATTTAAATAGACATGTGTTTCGCGGTTGATGGCGTACAGTCAAAATACAAGCGCAAGAAACCACAACAACTAAAATACAACAAAAAACAATTATAAGTGGTATGATGCAAGTTACAAAATAGCGTTGTATTTTCTAACTCGCATAAATCATTGGGAAGTATAACAAAGTAGACTACTACACAATGTTATGTATATATGGCCAAAAAACAAACCTTCTCAACACCCTTTTATTTGTTTTCTCACAGCGGGCCGCATTTATCATATCAAAGGCAGTTACCACAATCAGTTCAAAATGACTTTCGGAGAGAATTACACCGGCTTTGGTCGTAATAGACAGTTGACCGCTATTATCAAGTGTAATAAAGAATGATTTTCGTCGGGGGAAATCCAGACTGTCCGTTGTCTGCAATTGACCGCTGTTCTCAGTTGATCGCTAATCGTGTCAAAGTATTGATACAAACGACACGACATATACGTGTTGTTTATTAAGTTGAAAATTATTTTAGTTAATTGTCTTCAATTCTTCAGGTACAAAGCGTGCCCTATTCGAACACTACACAAAACTGTCTGCCTATTGCACAATACGCCGACTTACTCCAGCTTGTCTTCTTCGCCGACCTTGTGATGACCTTGCAGGTTCCGTTTGTTCTCCTTATCATCTTGCTGACCTTCATGACGATCGCCATTGTTCGCTCGGTCCAGAGAAAACAGAAACGAAATATCAGGAAAAACAATGAGGAATATCATATATCTAGAATAAGGAAACTTCCGTAGGTTCGGGTGGCGAGTATGCTCTACATTATATCGGTCATTGTCGTGTTTCTAAACATGCCCAGTCACGGGCTCAAACTGACGTCTTTGATTTCCTAACACCATGCTGTCGGACACTGAAAGCTTGATTCACCTTGTATTGCTTTTTTAAAGTTACACCTCGTTTTCAGTCAAGTTTTTTATTTGTGTCGCTTGTAGTAAGAACTTTATGAAATTGATAGATCAGCATTGTGGTTTTGGAAAAACAACGCGTTATCAAACAGTTGCTTAGCAAACAATGGAGACTGCAACTTGAACAAATATGTTGTTGTTTGATTACATTCAAAATAGTGTATGCAAAATATTTAAGTTCTAGTATCGTCATTAAAAAACAAATATATAACCGTGTCAGATCCTATATATCTGTATGGTATAAAATAAAAACTCGTGTCAGACGCTATATATCTAGATGGTATAAATGACAACTCGTGTCAGACGCTATATATCTTTATGGTATAAAATGACAACTCGTGTCAGTCCCTATATATCTGGATGGTATAAAATGACAACTCGTGTCAGACCCTACATATCTAGGTTGTATGAAATTGCAACTCATGTCAGACCATATATATCTCATTTATGTGGCAGCTTGTTGGTTCTATGAAATGGCCACCTGTGATTGTGTTATGCAAAAAAATTATTTGAATGTATGTGTTAAAAGATCAGTCACTGCCAATTATACCTACGGTAGATACATTCATATTTGAGTGATTGTGTTGAGTGATTATGACGTGATATTGAGCCATGTACAACTACGCATGCCCATTTTGAATTGTGCTATATTTTATGATTCGACTCTTTTATATGAGTCTTAAAATTATGAGATATAAAACTAACTAGCCATTTTACCTATCGAACAATATGTGCATGTTACAAGAATGAAACAATATCGATGTTATGTTAACCATAAGCTATCATAATATGTATTGCAGTCATAATCACGTGCACATTCGTGTACCGGTCTGTAAAACGTGATATTCTTCAGTGATCGATCGATATTTAATATATAACATGATATTTTATTTAAGAGTAATGTTTAAAATAGCAGCACACGTCTCTTCATTTTCTATAACTCATTGGATTATGCTAAGCAAACGCGTTTTTTTTTTCACCTTAAAGCTATGTCTATTGATTGTGATTTCATAAATCGTTTAACATAATTGTTTTGGTCTTTCTTTCAATCTTTTCAAATTGTACATTGATTTTATAATTTTTGTATTATAGGTCAATAAAAATAAAAATACGCTGTTGCGAAAGATGATCTGTGACTAATTTTCGCACACCATCAACTAAATTCATTTCTCTTAACATATTTTAAAGAAAAACGTTCAATTTCAGCCTATGAGTGCTGTAGAAGATTATTTATATACGTTGTTACTATTAATTATATTTTCTTTAAATGACACAAACAATGTTGGAAAAATAAAAAACCCAGCTCGAGCCTATTATTCTCCAATGATATTCTGTCAGGAGAATGAAATATATCAATGTGGATTAAACAAACACTGCCAATATATAGACACACAACAGAAAATAAAGGACATGTGATAATACAGTAAACTTTTACATATTTTGTTTTGTTTTTAGTGTATTACGTATGAGTTTACTACTGCTACGGATTTTTCTTAGCTCGCAAATTGTCCAGGGCAGGAACAACATAACGTTATAATATGATACACTGGATATTTTATTGAGCGTTTATAAAAAAAAATAGAGATATATCTATTAAGTACTCATTTGTTTATAAGTTATTGAACGTTGATATTACGTTTGATATATCCACTTAAAAGTGTTTTATATTTACCAACAATAAATACAATTCGATAGCTTGACAATGACATTCTGATCATTGTGTACATGGTCAACACTACGAAACCAGCCAAATATCCTCGTGTTAAATGTCGAAGATGAATTACCAAACCTTATCCGCATCGCAACGAATTTCGGCAGTAAAAACGTATGTTTTAACAATTTTCTTGGAAAATCTGTATTTTACAATAATAAACCCGGCTTTCTACAGAGTTGTAAAACCCGATAATAATCTTAGAACATTCTTCTAGTTGTAACATGCTTCTACAATACTGCAACGCAATTATTAGATTAACACTAGTGGGTAATTACAATAAACGCGAAATTTCAGTTACGTGTTTTTGTAAAACTCATTGTGAATAACTAGCAATGTTTGTGATGTTTCAAATAGTTCAATGCAATACAGTGCTTTAAAAACGCAAAGTACAATTATACATTTAGGCGTTATTGAAATGAGGTCAGCACCTTTGCACTGTCCATGTTGGAAATTCAGGCTTCCAACACAATTAATAGCACGCCTGTATTTGATTAATTCGTGAGTCTCAATAGACCAATGCCGGGTCCATGCGGACTGATGCAATTCATTGTACATGGTTAGATTTCCCTTTCTACAAGGTATCCTACAGTCAATATTACCAGCGGAGTCATATGGTATATTTCGTTCAAACCGAAGATATTATCACTGTTCAGTAGCATATGGATGTCTCTTAAGGCATCTTTTCTCGGAATTGTGTTATGTACAAATGTATTAACATTTTTCGATTATATATATTCTGAAAGATAGTTATTACGGTGTCTGATGTCCCATTACGTGGAAGTCTCTGATATGTAGCGTTATTTTGTTTATACATTCCGCAAAATAGCGATACCATAAAACATATCGATGGAAGCAACAGGGTGACTAAAATAAATGATGCTCGAACTGATACATGACTGAATTCGCTGTTCATTTGCACACATTTCAGTAGGCACATATTATAAATTTAGAATTATTAATACCATTTTATTAGGTGCAGACAAGGCGTGCGGTTCTGAGATTCGATTTGTAATTGCAGCGTTAACTAACATTCCATATTGCTCGGAAATTGAAGAAGAGTTCGGAAACACTTCAATTTCTCTCTCGTTGACGTTAAGGCATCGCAAATATGTTCGATGGTGTCCTCGAAAGTTCCAGAATCGGTAGATATCGATCTGTAGCAAATGACCAATAAAAAATCGTCCAAGAAAGTGGTTATATAAGATATTTATATGCTATAATATACGACATGTTAAACAATCGACGTTTAAATAAGCACTGATGTAAATTTTGTCCTAAAACACAACAGAAGTTCAAAGATGATTNAAACCAGCCAAATATCCTCGTGTTTCATGTCGAATGTGAATTACCAAACCTAATCCGCATCGCAACTAATTTCGGCAGTAAAAACGTATGTTTTAACAATTTTCTTAAAAAATCTGTCTTTTACAATAATAAACCCGGCTTTCTACAGAGTTGTAAAACCCGATAATAATCTTAGAACATGCTTCTAGTTGTAACATGCTTCTACAATACTGCAACGCATTTATTAGATTAACACTGTAAAACTCATTGTGAATAACTAGTAATGTTTTTGATGTTTCAAATAGTTTAATGCAATACAGTGCCTTAAAAACGCACAGTACAATTATACATTTAGGCGTTATTGAAATAAGGTCAGCACCTTTGCACTGTCCATGTTGGAAATTCATGGTTCCAACTCAATTAATAGCACGCCTGTATTTGATTAATTCGTGAGTCTCAATAGACCAATGCCGGGTCTATGCGGATTGATGCAATTTATTGTACGTTAACCTTTTCTACAAGGTATTCTACAGTCAATATAACCAGCGGAGTCATATGGTATATTTCGTTCAAACCGAAGATATGATCAATGTTCAGTAGCATATAGATGTCTCTTAAGGCATCTTTTCTCGGAATTGTGTTATGTACAACTGTATTAACATTTTTCGATTATATATATTCTGAAAAGATACGGTGTCTGATGTCGCATTACGTGGAAGTCTCTGATATGTAGCGTTAATTTGTTTATACATTCCGCAAAATAGCGATACCATAAAAAATATCGATGCAAGCAACAGGGTGACTAAAATACATGATGCTCGAGCTGATACATGACTGAATTCGCTGTTCATTTGCACACNTGGACTTGACGTCGAATTTAGGTTTATCATACACATGGCCAACGTCCGGTAACGCATAATAAATTATTTAGTTGACACTAGATGTAAACAATGTTGACCTAAGAGTTGTGTGTGTGTGTACTGCATGAAGTGGACATTTCTGGACATAATTTACGGGCTATTCCGGTTGTACTTGACGTGCGTACATATCCACAATGTATAGTGATTTATGCCCGTATGTATAATGATCGCCGTATGATCGTAAACATAAATTTTCAATTAAATGCATATTCAGGGCGCTGTTTTTACTTCTAGTTCGTGTTGATCATTATTAAAAATAAGCATGCTTACTGATGCTGTAACAATGTAGCACCTCCGTCATATATTCGTACATCATACATTGTTTGTGTTATAAAATCCTATCAAACAAAGGACACGATACTCGCAGATCATTCACAAGTGTTCAGAAAGTACGTGTTATTCTTTGTATAAACATAATGAAATGTTTTAAAAATCAAATTCATGCGTTCAAATATTTTTTTATTATTATAATTACAAATTAGATACATTTATCTTTATATTTGAATTTACTTTCATTAAACGTTTGCTTTATATTGAAAACGTTTACCGTAAACTAGACAAAGTATTTTTAAGATCATTAACTTTGATACAAACAGTAGAAAACATACTTCCCTGTATATTAATCAAGTGTCCCAGGCCACACGCCGGGGACACTTGATTAATATACACGTTAATATCACAGTGACTTTATCATCAGGAACTGTTGCGTTCTATTTGAGTTATACAATTAACTATTGTTTTTCTACAAACGTTTTTTAGCCATGCCCATGTCAAAAGTAGTATGGTCCCAGGGGTAACCTCTCGTCGTCGTGGTTTAATCTTCGTCACTATTGTGACACGCTCTAGATATATAAGACGTTAGATGTTGAAATTTTCTGAACCTTTTCAACCACATGTATAACTATTTTAACAAGTTTGCCTGTGTTTGCTGCTTTGGACATTGTGTTCACGAATAAAGTTGTCGTCAGATAAGCCTGAATAATAAACCGTCAAATATTAAAAACCCATTAATTAGAGTCANGTGGGGGGCTGTGTAAGTTTACTCGTATTTTTTTTGCCAACGATGTAAAAAACACAAACTAGTTTGAACTTAAAACAAAGCAGTTTACAACTCAATTTAATAAATGCGGATGAAAACATTTCATTCTCAGTATATACATGGAACATCATCAACATCAGTTCTTAGACCAGGTTTATAGGTAGGAAATGTCATACTGCCTTGCTATGGTCTCTGATTATAAGTGTGGTCTATATTTAATTAAATTGTCAGCAAAGAACCCTTGTGACATTACTTTTTTCTGTGCGACGTTTATGTGGCAGATAAACAAGGACGATTCTAGCACGAAACCTTGAGGGACTTCGGAGTCTTCCTTGACATGTCTTGTGTTTCCTATACCACAACATCAATTCCCTTTGTGTCAGGCAACTGGTTGTAAAGCTCAATGTAGTTGGAGGAGCATTTTGTTGTGCTGTACTAAAGTCCTATATTATTGTGACGACTTCGTGTTTGTTGTTAAAGCAGACGTTATGAAGTTTGTCTATTACTTCTCGGGTTTTGCTCTTGATTAAATTATTATAAACTGTTTGATATACTATAACAAATATTCTGCGCGTTGCATTTCGTCACTAGCTAGGTTTCATTGTTTTCGCAGTGCGGTGCTGCCAGCTTTCGTCGTTCTATCGTAATTCCAAACGAATTTATATTTGTGTTTGTGGAAGTCATCAATTATAACTTTATCGGTGTGGTACATTTCAGGTTCCCTTGTACGTGTCTGTTGTTAGCTATCGGTTGTCTTTGTTTTCTTGCAAGATGAAACGTTTTGCCGTTTTCAAAATTGCTCTTGTGATTCATGGTGTTTTATTTCTGAAGGACTTCAGTTTGAGTGTAGACGTCCACTGATGACTGAGACTTGGAATTGAAATTATATTGTGTATTCCGAAATCATGTCATAGAGGACGAGTTCGCAACAAGTGGATCGGTCATGCCTGCAATTATACATATTGCTTTTGTTTCTAGAGGTAACATTGCTTTATTTGTTTATTTTGTCATTACATATTCATTGTTTATAAGAGTGGTAAGTAAAGTTTTGTCGAAATTGCTTGTGTGTTTTAAGTAAACTGCATCAAACAAAATGCGTAGTTACGTCTTCGTGCAATACAAGTTGATGCTGTTATAGCTAGTTTTGTTTCTACACTTGCACACATTGTTTACATATTTGCTTTCGTACACATGTACAATTTGTAATTTGTAATTTGGATAAAACTGTTCTGCGAAGCCAGACTTGCGCTGAAGGTTATTCGTAGGTTTAATTTTACGAGAATGTTATCCATACGTACACAATAATGATTTGCCTGTGTTAACAACTGATCAATTTTGTGAAACTATTTATATAATAAAATATGTTTTCTCTTTTTTGTAGCAGCCTGCTTTTTAAAGACGCATATGCATGTGGCTACATACAATTCACATTGTTTGCAACGTTTTTACACGAATAAGATCGATAGCGAAAGGGTAACATTGTTCAGCGAGAACAATTCATACATTACACTCGAGAAAGAGGACAAAGTATGCCACCCAACCTCTCCGTCTGTTCAACCTTTTGTGTGCAAACATTAAATTAACTTTTTTCTCTGGAACACAAACTGTTTTCTTCATTCAGTTAATTGTCAATATGCACCTTTTAAACACAATAAATATTCAAACGATTATTTACTAAAAAAAATCGGAATAACCTATATACACGTTATAGGAATGGAAATTGATTAAATGGGCAACTCGGATAATCTTCATCAAATATTTGAATGCATTTTACAATATTTATGTCAGCTTCACGTTTTCTGGACAATGAATCAATAAAAAAACAAATTGTAAATGTGCACAATCCAAGGGTTTTTCATAATCAATATGTTATGCCAGTCGTCTTGTGTATGGCATTTATAGGACATATGCGCACATAGATAAATCAGAAGTCCTTTTTGGCGGAGATATGAACATGAGTCGTTACAATGCGCTATCTCTGTTACATGGTTTCATTAAGAGATGTTTGTTTTTGGCTAATCAGTACAATGTATGCTATTCATAGCCATCTATCTGTTGATGCCTTTATTGATGATGTATACTTTNGCATTTATACGACATATGCGCACATAGATAAATCAGAAGTCCTTTTTGGCGGAGATATGAACATGAGTCGTTACAATTCGCTATCTCTGTTGCATGGTTTCATTAAGAGATGTTTGTTTTTGGCTAATGAGTAAAATGTATGCTATGCATAGCCATCTATCTGTTGATGTCTTTATCGATGCTGTATAATGACATATACTGGAAAATGTTTTCATTTATTTGGCATTTTTTATGAGATAATATATTTATATATGTGTCTACTTGGGTCTAAAAGACACAAAGTATTGACAGCTATTGTTATAAGTAGACAATTCATGTTAGATAGCTGATGTTATACAATAACCTCCAAACACTGTTATTTATGTGTTTTTATCGATCAATTAACAACTATTTGCATTTAACCGAGATGCAATTTCCAAAGTTGTTTAATAACCATGTATTAAAGCGTCAAAAGTTGTAAATTGTCCGATAAAACTAACGATGATCCCAATAATGGAATTGTTAAATAAATGTAATAACGATTAAAAATGCTCACCTCTAATATGGTAATGTTGGCAACTCAAGAAGACATGACTTCGACATAGGACGAGATCTACACACCTGACAAGTTCTTGCAAGTGGCTCAAATTTGCGACTTTGTGACAGGGCTTTATTAACTATCAACTTTGCGATAAAAAAATCAATTTTCAGGAACTTATCGAGTGCCTTTGTCAGTGCGTGCATCCAATAGGTTATCAAAAGCAAATACTGCTTGTGAGGGATCTTATCGCTATGCATCTTAAAATGAAAAGCTGAATCTTGCACTGAACGACTCTCGGTAGTCAAGTCAATTGATAGTATACCCGGATGGTTCATGATATTTTAAACACGAAAATGAAACTGAAATTTGCGTTTTGCCCTGAACGGTTGCATAGTGATTAGTAAAATGTAATCATTTTATGTCTGGTTAGCGTAGAGTGTTTGCAAACAAATAAATATTTATGCCAATACAATATTTAAACTGCATTTTTTTTAAGTTTTATAATGAAAAGTTATGTCAATCACTACCTTGATTTACAAATGCATGCATATTCGTTAATATTGTAAACACGAACGAGTGAACGAACGAACGAACGAACGAAAGATCGATCGAACGAACGAACGAACGAACGAACGAGCGAGCGAGCGAGCGAACGACGAACGAACGAACGAACGAACGAACGAACGAACGAACGAACGAACGAACGAACAAACGAACGATCAAACGAACGAACGAACGAACGAACAAATTAACAAAACAACACACAGTCTGGTTTAACTGTTATAATAATATATCACGCCGTCGTCATTCAAATGCTATTTTGGGCCATTTTCACCAGAGCTTGTGGCAGAAGACTTTATTACACTAGAAAATCATTGACTAAACGCACTTACTACCAGTAAATTTATATCAACTTTGAACTGTGCACGTGATCAATAAATGGTCACAACTGGTCAAGTAGCCCGGTCGGATAGATTTGAACAACAATGCGAGCTTTAACGTGCGTTAACAGAGTCTACACGTATCTTAATTCAATTGTATAAGCTGCTTCCGTGACACGTATTATAAGGTTCTATTGACGTTTAAACATTCTCATATTCATTTGTCAGTATTAATACAATAATTAGCACAGATATTTCTCCGTTGTTTCACGACTTTTCTGTTAGTTTACAATAACATAGCCTTTTATAAACGTTTGTTTGGTATCGCTGTTACCTGGTCTTTACCTTGTATGTATAATTAAACGAAACAGGGGCATGTACGCAGAATGTTCTAAAGGATACGCCTAGTACGATGTACTTTGGTTTAACGCCTTAACCGAATTACGATTAGCAGGTAAGGTGTCGTGGAAAATCACGTGCGATGACAATAGTACAAAGCCTGCGCGTTTTCACTTACATCTCATTACAACCTTTTTTTTCCAGACCATAAGCGTCTGGAGTTCTCGATAGCTTGCATAGCATGCGTTGCTATTTGAACAAGTCCGTGTACACAATTTGGCATTGATTCAGAATTTAGGTGGCTCGATATTTAAACAGATCTCTCAACTCAAACGCTTTAATCATTATCTTTACTGCACTAGCAATTTCAAAAACACTATTTCTTGTGCAGTTGGGCATTGGTATAGATGGTTACACTGTATCGATAACCGCGTGATAAACCTTCGATTGGAAAAAGAGAGAAATTTAGTTTGCAACCTCGATTAAAAATGATATAAATTATTGATGTCATTTACCTGATAAGTCTCGTCAGTATTGTGTACTGTTCATACTTGCATATTTCGACCATTACGTGTCGAAACATATGTTGTAGTTATTTTTTTTTTTATAAAAGCCAGTATTCCTGCACACACGAATTGTTCTGTGNATCGATTAAAAAAATAGAGGAATTCAGTGTGCAACCTCGATAAAATGATATAAATTAATGATGTCATTTACCTGATAAGAGCCGTCTGCATTATGTACTGTTCTTACTTGCATATTTCGACCATAACGTGTCGAAACATATTTTGTAGCTATTTGTTTATGAAAGCCAGTATTCCTGCACACATGTATTGTTCTGTGTTGCTTGATGTGTTGCATTAAAATGCATACCCGCACATACATATACTTGTTTGCGCTCACACACTTAGACACGTTCATATAAGAAAATCAAACTGAACCGACAAAAAAAAATATCACTGTTTACAAATCATAAGATGTCTATTGCAAAGTCACCTATCCACACAATATAAATGTTGCACAATCTCGAGTCAATTACAGTATCATGTCGTTCATAGGAAATTCAAATGGCATAGGTAATTCAAATATCATCTTCGGGTGGAGGTTGAGGAGTTCCCAGATGGGTCACAGCAGATGGCGGCCTGGTGGTTATCCCTGCAGTGGTCATGCGCACAAAGTCACTCAGGTTCAGGGAGTCTGTGGTCTTGTCAGTAGCAGCAGCATTATAACCTTGGGAGCGGGTAGTAAAGGTGATTACCCCTTGTTAGGGGTGTCATGGCTCTGGTCCCCGTGTCAATGTCCAGGATGTTGGTGGAGCTCATTGATGGTTGTGATGATGGTTGTGGGTACAGGGCAGGGTACTGGCTGCTCATGTAATGATAGTCTTGGGAGCCCCAGACACTGGTGGGCTGTTGACCTGGCATCTGCTGGGTCGACCAATGTGATGGTGGAGGCTGCCACTGGTTACTCTGGGACACCATTCTTGGGGGGTACTGCCAACTGGTGGAGCTCGGTAAGTCGACTGACGTTGTGGCTGGATGGGCTGGATTGGGGCGACCTAATACGATTTACAAAGTCTAAGAAAACGTTCAAACAACTTGTTAAAGCCACACCTTATTTGGCATAGTAAATTTAAGTATAAATAAGAAACATATCTTATCTTTGCCAATTAGAATATATCTGGTGGTAACAAGGTAGAAATCCGTCTTTTTTTGCGCTTAAAAAACTTAAAAATAATCGCGTTTGTCGAAATGGACGTATACGTCACGAAATCCTACTTTCGGTTTTAAAAGCGGTATCGTTTGAAAAATAATAATAAAGTACTGGCTAACTAGGCTATAGATTTAATTTTATCTATGCCAATTAGAATATATCTGGTGGTTACAAGGTAGAAATCCGTCTTTTTTGCGCTTTAAAACTTAAAAATAATCGAGTCATTCAAGTAGTTTAATAATTACTGTGACTATAAATTTATACAATTTACTCCACGGTTAAGAAAAATGAATGCGTGGTGTAATGGATACATAGCGCGATTCGTATTCGGTTGTCTGAAGTTCCATCTCCGTCATGATTTAATTATTTGTTATTTTTATCTTTTTACATGCAAAGCATTATTTATTATTTAACTAGCATTAAATGGTGTTTCACGCTTTATTAAGCCCATGTAATTCAACTCAAATTTCAGCGCTTCTTAATCAACTACAAGCAAAGTGCATCATGTTTAATTAATTATTATTTTATTTTTTAAGTGCGGTTAACTAATGAAACATTACAATAATAGTCTTGATAAGCAACGAATTGGAGAACTGGGAAGTAATTCAGTTTATTAATTTTTAAGTCTTTTTTGTAATAGAATTTCCAGAAGTAAATTACGAAATTCCGTTGTGTGACATGCGCGTACATTTATTAAGACTCAAATTGACGTTTGTTTTAATATAGGAATTTAAGCGTCTACTCTCTCAACATTTTGGGAAGACCTCTTTTACTACGCCATTTGCTTAGCAAGAGATTGACGAGTTGTTAGCAGACGAAGAAGAGTTGGAATTGATGCGAGTGATGTGTCGCGCCGTAGTCGACGAAGAAGATGATGACGAGAGTAATGAAAGGCGTGACAGTTTGGATTTGACTTCGAACGGTGATGACGATTTGAATTTAGTTAAAAAGTTATGTACTGACTGTTGTGGATACAGACAAGACTGTGCACAGAAACTGAATGTAAGGACAGTGAATGAACATATTTTGAATTCCGTGAAATTGAAACAAGAAAACTAAAAAAAAAAGATATTCGGCGTAAATCCTGACTTTGGAATAAAGGTCGAAAATTTACTTTTCTAATTCATTAAATGAACAACAAANTAGCCAATGAAAACGCTTAAAAATAAATGTTGTATTACACATGTGTAATATAAACAAATACATAATGTATGTATAAAATTGAAAACAAGGTAAAGCCTATGATACATAAATAAATATATATATATATATATATAACAGTGTGCTATAAGAACCACAACATAGTTGACGACAATAAACCATACAATAATACGTAGAATATATTCATACGAAATTATTCACAATTTGCGTATGTTGCTAAAAATCAACATACACAACTTTTCTTTGATATTCTTTGCCTTAACAAATTAGGTTTTGTTATAATCTTTTATTAGGTATGCAAATGAAATCCAGCAATACCAAGTACGAGCTCAGCAAGTTCTTCCGTAAGTACGAAGTATTGGGCATCATTTTATGAGAAACAACATAACAAAAAAAACAACACAAAAAACGGTTATTATATCAAACAAAAACCTTTTTAAATGTTATATTTCAATTAACTTTCGTGTGGCACACCTTGATTTTGTTTATTGTAGAACACCAATACCAATCGAAACTTATACACCCGGTAAAGCCTGGTGGAAAATGGTCACCGAGTGGGTGCGTTGCTAGACAACGGATTGCAATTATCATTCCATTTCGTGGACGCCATCAACACTTGACAATATTTCTCACCGACTTGATACCGTTGCTGAAGAATCAACAGTTGGGCTTTCAAATTTTCGTCGTTGAACAGGTATAGTATGATTATATCAAAACGTGCTAAATTTCAAAACCTTCCATGACGAAGAGCTGACGGCGAAACACGTGCTATATAACGTCATCTCGAAAAAATATGGAATTTTCTTTATGATATTGTATATTTCGGCTTACAAAATACTTATGTTTGCGAGAAGTGTATAACGGTCTAATTGTGCCGATTAACACGTAGATCTATTACATCCTTTGTACTTAAAATGAGTGCCTCATTTAATATTTATTTTTCATTGTTGGCGTACATTAACTGCAATCATATTCAATTTGTATTATACGGTTAATTGTGAATTACTGCATAGTAAAGTCACAATCTTGAAACCTGCACTTTATTAAAACAATTTTATTTTACGTTATCAAAAAATATAAAATACAGACTGCAACACGGACCAATTTCTAATGTCTCTCTCAGATTCTCAGAGTATTTTTTTAATGTGATCGTTATCACTATGGTCCACATTCTTAAAAAGCATGGCTGCGTAAATATGTGGTGGGTCCTTAGAATTTCTAATTAAAGACGTTATTAGTGGGACTTTTCATGAAGTTTTAAAGAAATAAGATAAACTTAATAAAAAATGTTTGTTTCTCATTCTGGATTTACATCCCTAAATCAATATATCCAATATTCTTCGATACTCCTTGTAAGAATAGAAATGTCGAATATCTCAGAAAGTACAAGACTTATTGGAAGCTTTCATCTCCATAAAGAAATTGTGAAAACATGTCTTGTAAACTATGTAAATATAGTTTTGCTTGAATGTATTGTGTGCTAGATCGAAACGTTTGAAAATAGTTGAAATTAAGAAGCACATGTACTGTATTTCAATTGATCAAGTAATAAGTTTCTTGAGGTATCCATTCAAAATTGCGATTAAAGGATATACCGAGTCGCTTTAAAAGTTTATAAACATTATAAATGTCTGAATATTTTTTCCAATTGCTGCAAAATATCAATCATCGATCGTTTTCAATTTATCAGTTTTTTTTAGAAGTGCTGATTTAAAATTGCGATAAAAGAGTCGCTTCACAATCTTCAAAAGCGTCTGCATTTATTGAGGACTGCAACATAAATTCAGTATCTGATAAAACATCGGTAGTTAAAGTTTGATCTTGCGTCTAGAGTGAAGTTTTAAGAAAGCTATCGAAGTATGTCTTCGTAGAACAAGCTGACATTTTAAAGCGACAGTCTTAGGCGTTCTAAAACTTCCTGAACCAAACACTTTAGTTTATTATTGCCGCCTTATAACAATTTACCATAGTTTGTTGATTGGTTTTAAACAATGCTTATTAAGTCAATCATATATTGTAATCATACATATATTATAAATAGCACACGCATAAAAAATATTACACAAATGTCTAACATAAAACGTTTCAAACATGCTTAAGAATAAAACAGCGGATAAATTGAAAGAATTGAGGAAAACACTCGAGGCTGATGTTATTATTCTGTTTCAGTCTTAATACTCAGCTGATACGATGTAAACTAAAACGATTGAAATATAAAAAAAAACTAATCAGATTAATACAAGCGGTGTCAACTTTAATCTTTAAAACATCACGGAAACGTTAAAATAATTAATAACACGTAAAATAATAAACTATCTCAATACATTTGTCATGCGCTTTTTGTCATATATGATTACTGACACGTGTAGAAAATAAAGAACTAGGATATTGTTTCAAAAAACAAAAGTAACGTGTGTGGGACATTTTATCTGGTGTAACATTTGGTGTGTTTCTATTTGTAAAATATAATACAAATATGTGCCCTTCTCGAATGTTAGACTGCACATGTTTGAACATGTATGATTTTTTTCATACGATTTGCCTTCGAGACGAATAAGAAGTTTAAAAGTTAAACAAAATGACACATTGTTAAAGAGGATTGAACGTTTATCCAAATATCCAAATTACTAGGGCAACTGAAGGAAAAGTGATATGAATCTTCGATCGCAACTCGGTGACAATGATATATTATTCTTCTATGGTTTTAATGTTTAGTTAGAACGGTTGATCATCTTCGTATTCTGATAAAATTGTAAACATCCCATGTAAATAAGATATGTTATCTCGATCCTTTCTTCCATGAACCGACGGAAACCTCTCAAAACAAACAAAACCTTTAGAAACGTTCCTATTCACAATTAACATGGTGATCGAATGTTTAATATTCTTCGGGCACACATTCGCATGAGTTGAAGCAGCTTAAATGAACACTTGTTGACTATAACATATATACATTAAATCAAATTCGACACGAAAGAAAAAACTATAATATTATTCCTATCCTCCTATAATATCCAGAACTAACCTATATTTCCTGTTACTTCTAATTTCCTAGATGTGTGGATCAAATACTATAATCATATTTAGCTAAATATGCGTAAGTGTAAATGGTTTAACAAAAAATGTCGTTATTTTTTTATTTTGTTTCAGATGACAAAACTATCATGAAAAAATTAACTTCATGTACATCAAAACAGTTTAAATTAACAAGTTTTACAAACTTTATTATTTTTACTTGTAAGNGATTTTTTTTTTTTGTAGAACACCAATACCACTCGAAACTAATGCACCCGGTAAAGCCTGGTGGAATATGGTCACCGAGTGGGTGCATTGCTAGACAACGGATTGCAATTATCATTCCATTTCGTGGACGCCATCAACACTTGCCAATATTGCTCAACGACTTGATACCGTTGCTGAAGAATCAACAGTTGGGCTTTCAAATTTTCGTCGTTGAACAGGTAAATTAGGGTTATATCAAAACGTGCTCAAATTTCAAAATCTTCCATGACGAAGAGCTAACGGCGAAACACGTGCTACAAAACGTCTTCTCAAAAAATGGTATATTTCGGCTTACAAAATACTAATATTTGCGAGAAGTGTATAACGGTCTAATTGTGCCGATTAACACGGAGATCTATTACATCCTTTGTACTTAAAATGAGTGCCTCATTTATATTTATTTTTCATTGTTGGTGTCATTAACTGCAATCATATTCAATTTGGATTATACGGTTAATTGTGAATGTTTACTGCATAGTAAAATCTTTATCTTGAAACCTGAACTTAATTATAACAATTTTATATTACGTTAACAACTATAAAATACAGACTGTAACAAAAACAATTTCTTATGAAGTTATGTCTCTCTCAGATTCACAGAGTTTTTGTTAATATGATCGTTATCACTATGGTCCAAATGCTAAAAAAAACATGGCTGCTTAAATATGTGGTAGGTTATAAGAATATCTAATTAAAGAAGTTATAAGTGTTACTATTCATGAAGTCTTGAAGAAATAAAATATAAACATAATGAACAATGTTTGTTCCCCATTCTGGATTTGTATTCTTAAATAAATATAGAGAATACATGGTTGGTGCTGAGACGGAAAAAGTTTATCCGGTGAGGCTTAGAAAAATAAAATAGGGCGAGCTATAGCGAGCCCTATTTTCTTTTTTCGGGCCGAACCGGATAAACTTTCTCCATCTCGGCACCAACCATGTATTCTATTTATCCTGCCTCATTTATATTATGCCGCTAACACATTTTATCAAAGATAAATAATTAATTAAGATAAAAAAAATAATTATTCTGGTCAGCTCCTTCATGTACGCAACATTCCTAACGACAAAATTACTACCGATTATGTCACGTAAAAAATAGTTCCACATTAAACTGGTACTTTTAATACTTTCCTATTGAAATTATGATAAGAAATAAAAAATGAATCGAGAATGTGATATTTTTAATGTTGGAAATTGAAAACAATGTGCAACAGCAANAATCGGTAGCTTATGTTTAATCTTGCGTCTGACGCGAAGTTTAAATAAAGCTATCTTCGTCGAACAAGCTGATATTTTATAGCGACAGTCTGAGGCGTTCTAAAATTGCCTGATCCAAATACTTTTGTTGAGTATTGCCGCCTTATAACAATTGACCATACTTTGTTGGTTGCTTTTAAAAAATGCTTATTAAGTCAATCATATATTGTAATCATACATATATTATAAATACCACACACATAAAAATAAACAAATATGTCTAACATAAAACGTTTCAAACATGCTTAAGAATAAAAAAAGCGGATAAATTTGAAAGAATTGAGAAAAAACACGAGGCCGATGTTATTTTTCTGTTTTATTATAAATGCTCCGCTGATACGGTGTACAGTAAAACGATTGAAACATACAACAAACTCAACAGATTAATACAAGCGATGCCAACTTTAATTGATTAACCTTTAAAACATCACGGAAACGTTAACGGGGACCTTGAAAGTTCAATAAGTAATAACATGTTAAATAACAAAATATCTCAATAAATTGGCCATGCACTTTTTGTTATATATATCATTACTGACGCGTGTAGAAAATATAATAGCATTCCGAAACTGTTTCTGTAAACACAGTAACGTGTGTGGGACATTTTATCTGCAGTAACATTTGATATGTTACTATTTGTAAAATTTTATACAAATCTTTGGCCTTCTCGAATGTCAGACATACGATTCGCCTTTAAGACGAAACAGAAGTTTAGAAGTTAAACAAACTGACACATGGTAAAAGAGGTTGATTTTGTATTCAAATAAGTAGGGCAATTGAAGGAAAAGTGATATGAATCTTCGATCACAACTCAGTAACAATAATATAGTTTTATTTTATGGTTTTATTGCGGAACGTTTAATCATCTTCGTATTATGATAACATTCTAAACAAATCATGTAAATCAGAGATGTAATCTCGATCTTTTCTTCCTTCAACCATGAACCGATGAACCCTCTACCAGCGTACGTTAGATCGGTCATTTTCCCTTTTAAACAAACAAAACTCCTAGAAAAGTTCCTATTCACAACTAACATGCGCATGAATTGCAGCAGCTTAAATGAACACTTATAGACCGTAACATATATACATTTAATCATATTCGACACGAAAAAAAGCCTATTATATTATTCTGATCCTCCTATAATATCCGGAACTAACCTATATTTCCTGTTACTTCTAATTCCCTAGACGTTTCCATCAAATACTATAATCATGTTTAGCTAAATATGCGTAAGTGTAAATGGTTTAACAAAAGTTGTCGTTAATTTGTTGCTTTTGTTTCAGATGACAAAAATATCATGAAATAATTAACAACTTCATATACATTAAAACAGTTTAAATTAACAAGTTTTACAATCTTTATTATTTTTACTCGTAAGTATCAAAAACCGTTATTATGTTTCCAAAAGAGCAGGCTGGAAAATCTGAGAAACTGCAAATAAACAAAGCAATCTACTGTGAATGTTTCAGTTTGGCTCTGGGGTCTTCAATAAGGATAGGCTAATGAACGCCGGTTTCTTCGAAGCGTTAGGACGCTCTTCATTCGATTGCTACATATTCCATGACGTCGATCTTGTGCCCGAGACAGACATGAGCGTCTACACGTGTGAGGAATGGCCTAAACATCTATCCGTTGCAGTAGATGTTTTCAATTATCGGTATATAAAGAGTTGTATAAGAAATGTCGATTGATGTTATACTCATTTGATGTATTTGTAGAGATTTCCGCGCAATTAAANTTGACATTTCATTCTAAAAGTAGATTTGTAATTCAAAGAATCAACTATTGTATTACATGGCAATATCGTTTAATGGTTGCGTATTAATACACTTGGGATAATACCTTTGTCGATAGGGACATCTACAGTTAGCTTGTTAATCACTGACATATATACGCTGGTTATACGTTGTTATATCAGTATACGTTATAAGATAATAAAAATGGTTATACGACTTTATTATAAGTAAACTGCATATAATTCTTAAGATTGCTGCACATGGGATCGTGCGTTTATCGACAGTGTCCTTCTACATTTAGTTTATTCATAGCACAAAAAATGCTTAACTATAGCAACGGTGGTAATTCAACCTAATTAATCCCATTAACCTATTACAGGATGATATATATGAGATCGTGCGTTTATCGACAGTGTCCGTCTACATTAAGCTCAGTAATAGCCAGATAACTATAGCGATTATGGCAATACGACTTAATTAAACCATGAACCTTTTACAGAATGATACACATGGGGCTTGGCGTTTGTCGGCAGTCGGCGGATACATCGAGGTATAAGATGATACCACATGGTCCCTCCGAAATGCCGTACCCGTCCAGCAGGAAGTTAAAAATGTTGTTGATGGTTTTATTAATATATTCATAATACAGAATACATATAAATCATTTTATAATTTAACACTCTATTACATATGTTATGTTTCCAGTTTTAACATGATAAAAGCCAGTTGTAATAATTTTATTTCCTAACCAAAAACTGGACATTATTCTTAAAGCCCCATTAACACTCAAAATCAACGAAAATGTCGTCAATAAAGTAAACCAATAAAGCATCAGTATTCCTCAAAGCAATAGCTAGAATTTCATCGCCAGATGTGGTCTGGTAACATAGAGTTAACAAGATACAAAGTGCTCTTTTTTGTGGTACAGTATATTCCATTTTAATTTCTCGCAACGATATCTGTTCATACGATACACGAACACTGAAATGGTACATGAACTTGTGTTAAATACATCGTACAATAAACAATTAAAATTAGCATTTTGTATCTTGTTAAATCTATGTTACCATACAACATCTTGCGTTAAAATGTTGGCTATTGCTACATGTGTATAAGGACTACTAATGTTTTATGGGTTAACTTTATTTTGTGTAATATTTTACGAAATATTCGTAGATTTTGAGTGTTAATTGGGCTTTGACGTAATCGTATGTATATGCGTTATTCGCAATCTTGATAACGTAAATGTTTACACGAGCCAGCAAANTAGAATTTCATCGCCAGATGTGGTCTGGTAACATAGATTTAACAAGATACAAAATGCTCTTTTTTGTGGTACAATGTATTCCATTTTAATTTCACGCAACGATATCTGTTCATACGATACACGAACACTGAAATGGTACATGAACTTGTGTTAAATATATCGTACAATAAACAATAAAAATTAGCATTTTGTATCTTGTTAAATCTATGTTACCATATAACATCTTGCGTTGAAATGTTGGCTATTGCTATAAGGACTACTAATTTTTTATGGGTTAACTTTATAGTGTGTAATATTTGACGAAACATTCGTTGATTTTGAGTGTTAATTGGGCTTTGACATAATCGTATGTATATGCTTAATTCGCAATCTTGATAACGTAAATGTTTACACGAGCCAGCAAATCAAAGCTTTTCATAAGAGAGCATCATTTCACAATCAACAGGATACGATCAACATAGTGTTGTGCCACTCATACAGAATTTGCATAGATTTAATGACGCCAATTTCTGATTCAAGTATTAGTGTGTCATTTTTCATGACACGAGTGGAATTTAACAAAAATAATAATGAAATAGCATTTTTTAGGGTTAACATACACTTAACTCCTCAACACACGTAATGTGTTTATACCAGCACAAAGGTCGCCTTGGTACGATTTGCGCTTCAGTAATACGCAATAAATCAACTCGTTTGTAAATGAATCCTTAAGCCTTATGCATGTTTGTAATCTCTTTGTAGGTACACACTTTTGAACAGTGCAGAAAAGCGAATGCTAAAGGATGGCCTCGGTAACCTTTCTTTCAAACACATCTCCGAATCTGAACAACCGCTATATACGCATATCGTTGTGGATATTGGCTCTGAACCTTTGACACGCATAAAACAGTAGATTGTTGTATCGTGTTTAAAATGCTTAATGTTTGCATGCGTCCTCGTATTATGATAATAATTAACATGTTTATATGTAACACACATATATGCTCAGTGTAATTGTGTGGATTGACGGATAGATCGATACATGGATTGATTGAGGTAATTATTGATTGGTGGATTGTCGGATAAAAGACAGAATGGATTGGTAGACGGATGGATGGGATAATGGATGGATGGATGGGTTGGTTGGTGCATTGTTGGATAGATGGATGGAATGACGGACTTATTGATGGATGGAACAGAACAAAATAATAGTAATGAACGGTTTAGGATTAAGATAACATCTCCTCCTCTTGCAATGTGTATGTGTGTTGTTAATATGGGCACTAATAATGATTATAAGCAACACCCGTTGATATGAAGATTATTAACTGACGTGTTAACCTGAATCTGTAATAATAATAGTAGTATCAATAATACAAAGAAGAATATTACTGCTACTACTAATTATAATTATGAAACTAAAAAGCACGACCATTAGATGACGTATATAAAGCTGTCCGATATAAGATAGCAGTCTTCCCAACCATCGCAGTGGTTTATTCAATCGCTCCCAGCATGGTTGTTGTGAGTGTGTTTGGGCGTTAGCGATAAATGAAACTGATTGTAATGCCTATCAAGAATGACGATATCATCTATAACGCTCAAAACCAACAGAAATTTCGTTCAATATTTCGTAAAATGAAGTTTACACATAAACAATAAGTGTTCCTTATAGTAATATCCAAAATTTCAACACTATATGTGGTCTGGTAACATANAAATGAAACTGATTGTAATGCCTATCCAGAATGACGATATCATCTATAACGCTCAAAACCAACGGAAATTTCGTTAAATATTTCGTAAAATGAAGTTAACACATAAACAATCAGTGTTCCTTAAAGCAATATCCAACATTTCAACACTAGATGTGGTCTGGTAACATAAATTTAACAAAACACATAATGATCTTTTTTGTTTGTTTTTTTGTTACAATATATTCAACACATGTTCATGTCCCATTTTAGTGTTCGCGTTACATATGACTAGATATTGTTGCAGGAAATTAAAATGGAATATAATTGTGCCATATAAAAATAAAAAAGAGCATTTGATATCTTGTTATATCTATGTTACCAGAACACATCTTGCGTTGACATTTTGGCTATTGCTATAAGGAACACTGATTGTCTATGTGTTAACCTCATTTTACGAAATATTTTACGAAATTTCCGTGTATTTCCGTTTATTTTGAGCGTTATAGGAGCTTTAAGAAACATCGCATACCATTTGAATAATTGTTTTCATAACTCTTAAACTGTACATGGGAGAATCAACTCAAATTATCCTGTTTGTTGACAAAGTACACTATCGTGTTTGTTTCTTCTGCTTGAACATAATTTTGCCTTATGAAATATTTCACAACTTACTGTGCCTCTAAAAGCGTGTTTCATTTAATTAACACATTATGACTACATTTCGCTAGCAACCGGATTTGTTATGATGTGTATATAAAACATACATGACCATACAGTCGATACCTACTGAACACATTTTCATGTATGTATCGAAATATAAAAATACTTGACAAACTCCCATTTGTATCATATTGATTATGGATAATAATGTTTAGACACGGATGTAAACAACTTAATCAAATCAGACTGCTTAATACCAGATACTATTGCAAAACCGAAAATGAAAATGAATATTTATTAAAATTAAAACGACGTTTTAAAGGTGTTTATATTACACTTATGAAATAGGGTATAACTAAACGTCTCGGCGTTTTGCTTGTTTTCAGTTTGGGAATATAGATGTGTCGATTAGTATCAATAAATATCATGAAATGTGTAAATGTTAAAAAGATGTCCATACAATACAGTATAAATTTCAGACAAACGTCTGTTTGTTTAAAAATCGTAAATTTCTTATAATTTGGTAAACAATCAGCTCTGTGTATCATTTAAGCAGTATTAGGTTCACATTTAAACATGTACTTTTACATGAAATTTCATAAAGGTCATAAAACACCTCTTAAATTTGAGCGTTCAATAAAGCTGATCGCTGATTGAAAACATTACAAATCAGAGTTTCAATGTGGAACAACTGGTTGTTTAAAACATGTTAACACCATCATGTACGTTTAAACCGTTTGAATTTGGCAAACAAATAACTTAAAACATGAAATTATGACGACTGAAAAACAACAACAGCCCAGCTCATACCCAATTAATCACAAGGGGTTCCTCGTCATCCTTTTTTTTGCACTTTCCGACAGTGCTGAACATTTCGTCGAGAGTCCGTCAGGCTTGTTGAATTGCGGGCCAAGGTCTGGTCTTCTTCTGGGTTTGAGCTTGTTCATCTTCTTTTTCGCCATCTGGTTGATCATTAGAAATGTTACCAAATTACAGGACATGTAAACACATGACAGGAAATGGCATGCAATAGCAGTGCATGTAAAACAGGTACAGGAAAGACGTACAGCAAACACAACAGAACATGTAACAGTTTTGCTGGAAATACAACAGAGCTTTGCATGATTTAAAAAAATGCAAACATACTGTTACCTTGTTGATATGAAATTGAAAGTCACATACAAAACAGCATGACCTGAACTACAAAAATNACATGTAAACACATGACAGGAAATGTCATGCAATAGCAGTGCATGTAAAACAGGTACAGGAAAGACGTACAGCAAACACAGCAGAACATGTAACACTTTTGCTGGAAATACAACAGAGCTTTGCATGATTTAAAAAAATGCAAACATACTGTAACCTAGTTGATATTGAAATTGAAAGTCTCATACAAAACAGCATGACCTGAACTACAAAAATGCTAAATACAATAAAATCCAGTTAACACAATTAACGTTATGGTAGTCATTATACGTTGAATTTTCCAGAGAAAGGATGTGGATAATTAGAGACTTAGTTGTCATTTAATGTCTATCTTACCCAAAACTTGTTCCAATATATGTGTGTGTCCGTGGTAGTAATCGTTTGAACACGTCATTAAAGGTCCAACTTTTGTTCTAATGTTATCCGAAATAAGTATTCATAAAACAAAAATCATATTAGAAATAAATCACAGTTTTTCTTTGATGCACATTTTCCAGATCAGATCTTAGCTCATTCTTAAAATTTTGCTACTGATCATACTATATATCATAGTTATGAGTTCGGAACGGCATTGTAGAATATCAACNTGCACATTTTCCAGGTCAGATCGTAGCTCATTCTTAAAATTTTGCTTCTGATCATTCTATATATCATAGTTATGAGTTCGGAACGGCATTGTAGAATATCAACAATTCAAGACTCTGTCATCACAATCAGTTTTCATAACAACACACATTTAACACTTATATTTTTATAAATAAAATACTGCACATACAACGTTGTTGTATCTGTCCAGCCAGGGGCTATTATTATGAGAACAATAAGAAATCAAATATATAACTCAATGGTATACTATTAACAACAATTCTTGTCCGGTTGTCTTGTTTGTGTGTATTCATAAAATACACGCAATGTATTTTAAACGACATATTCATGCAAGCTCAGTTCATTTGATTGTGTTCAAAATTCACAAACGTTTTGCTTTCAAAGAAAGCATCGCGAAATTATATTTCATAAGTGAATTAATTGGGCATTACATAATGTGTTACTTTCCACCATCTATTATATCCTTTATCACCATCAAGACAGATATTTGTTAAACGTACTAAAATGAAGCTCATTTAATAAATTATGCTGATACAAATCTAAATCGTTGGTATTGTGTGGGTCAGTGTGACTGTAAATAATTACGTAGCCCAGTGAGATACTAGCGCAAGTAAATTGATGGAATAAACGCCGCTTTAGTCAACAATGTCAAGAGTTTTTCTGAAAAAAAAACAACAACAACTGAAAACATTAAAAAGTCTCACCTTAATAACATGCACTGATCAAGGAAGGAGACCAGCTCAGCAGTTTGTCGTTTGTCTTACCGTTGGCCCTTTCTGCTTCAGGTGAAAGGTTAGTCTGAAACCATTTGTCACTGAACGCATAAATAATGAAGTACATAAACAAATATATACATTAACAAGATGCAACTGTTAATTACAATTCATTACTGGGAATGATTGGGAATTTTATTATTTGTCAGATTTTACCGCCAATCATTTGTATGGGTTTGGTTCTGTCATGTGTAGAACCAAAACAAATACAGCGTTTATAAATGGCACTGATAAATCTCAATGACTTGTACCTGTCTACATAGCGGCTATTATTATGAATATAATAAGTAAAGCATGGAATTAAATTTTGTACTGCTAATACCAATTCTTGTCCTGTTGTCCTGTTTGCATAAATTCACAAAATGAACGTGAAAGTCAAGTAATACATTAATGCAAGCTTAGTTTCTCTGATTTGTAGAAATTTGACCCACGTTGCGATTTCCAAGAAGCCCCGATTGATTTCATCATATAATGGGGAATAATTCGGCATGATATCATTCGTTACATTTAAACCTCTATCATATATTTTGTCGTGAATAACAGTTATTCGTCATCAACACCGAGACGTGAAATACTAAGATATTTGTTAGAAATAAGCTTATTATATTAATCATGCTATCAAAATATTAGAAAAAAAACGATGACGTTGTGATTTCGATTTCCAAGATGCAACTGTTAATTACAATTCATTACTGGGAATGATTGGGAATTTTATTATTTGTCAGATTTAACCGCCAATCATTTGTATGGGTTTGGTTCTGTCATGTGTAGAACCAAAACAAATACAGCGTTTGTAAATGGCACTGATAAATCTCAATGATTTGTACCTGTCTACATAGCGGCTTTTATTATGAATATAATAAGTAAAGTATGGAAGTACATTTTTTACTGTTAATACAAATTCTTGTCCTGTTGTCATGTTTGCATATATTCACAAAATGAACGTGAAAGTCAAGTAATACATTAATGCAAGCTTAGTTTGTCTGATTTGTAGAAATTTGACCCACGTTGTGATTTCCAAGAAGCCCCGATTGATTTCATCATATAATGGGGAATAATTNTAATGCAAGCTTAGTTTCTCTGATTTGTAGAAATTTGACCCACGTTGCGATTTCCAAGAAGCCCCGATTGATTTTATCATATAATGGGGAATAATTCGGCATGATATCATTCGTTACATTTAAACCTCTATCATATATTTTGTCGTACTAAGATATGTGTTAGAAATAAGATTATTATATTAATCATGCTATCAAAATATTAGAAAAAAAACGATGACAATTTTTTCGAACGTTTGCCTTTAATAAGTAACTTAACCTAGTCAGACACTAGCGCAAACATATTGATGAAATAAGCACTGCTTTAGTCAACACTATACAGAGCTAAACATAGTTAGAAGCGCGTCCTACCTAGCAGAGTGTTTCGTTCACTACTACGGAATCAGATGGATCGGTAGCTTGATTTCTTTTGCCAGAATCTTTTATGAAAAAGGAACCGAAAACAGTTTAAAGTCTCAACACAAGAACATGCACCGGTCAAGGGCGGAAACCAGCTCAATAATGTCTCGATGTTTTCCATCCCGTCTGGAGGTGACATGTTCACCTGAAACTTTTGTCAGCTTGTTATTCGATGAATCAACTGAACACATCCACATTAGTAATCAAGTATAGCATTAAATGCTTTACTGCTACGACCAAATCCTGTCCTGTTCTTGGTTTACACGAAATTGATTTTACAATTCATAATTCGAAAACATTAGGCATTATACCATTTGTCAGTTTTAGCCGCCTATTTGTTTTATGGGTTTGGCTTCCCTATGTGTATAACCTTAAACGAATACAGCGTTACTAAATGACACTCGTGAAACTCGTTGGTTTAATCAAAGTCAATGATTTCTCTAGATAAACATAGGACGGAGACTCATAGAAACTTAATTGTCCTTAAAGGTCTGAAGCTAGCTATGATCGTGTCATAGCAACTGATCACATACCGCTTCAGTCACCGTGAGATGTTTACCTCTGCTTTAAGGTGTACGGCACCCTGTCAAGAAAGTGGACGAACGTGACAAGTTGATGAACAGGCATGGCCAAAAACTGAATTGCAGTTACCAAACTTAACAGTACAAACATTGCCGTATGCAACATACAGGGTAAACGTGTAGCGTAAACAGAAAGAAGTCATTTTTGGCGGAGATATGAATATGAGTCGTTACAATGCGCTGTCTCTGTTGGCACTTTTTTATGAGATAATATATTTATATATGTGTCTACTTGGGTCTAAAAGACACAAGTATTGACAGCTATTGTTTTAAGTAGACTATGCTAGATAGCTTATGTTATACAATAATCTCCAAACACTGTTATTTATGTTTTTATCGATTAATTAACAACTATTAGTATTTAACCGAGATGCAATTTCCATAGTTGTTTAATAATCTCGTATTTATATACAATAGTTTAGAGTGTTCAGTTTCTTATTACGTCGTCGAAAAGCGACGAGGATTGTTACGATTAAATATTCTCACCTCAAATGTTGTAGTGTATGCAACTCAAGAAGACATGACTTAGACATAGGACGAGATCTACACACCAGACAAGTTCTAGCAAGTGGCTCAAATTTGCCTCTTTGTAACAAGGCTTAAACTATCAACTTCGCGATAACAATTTCAATTTTCGGTAACTTATCGAGTGCATTTGTCAGCGCGTGCAT